>KK118927.1:34514-167817 GCA_000611955.2 Stegodyphus mimosarum
AAAGGGAATTATTTTATACATTTCCTTAAATAGCTTTCCCCCCCTTCCTCCAAATTTACCTCTTAAAAAAACACTTAAATCAATATGTAGAAGTTCAGAAGGGAATTAATATTTTATACATCTCCTTAAATAGCTTCCCTCCTTCCTCCAAATTTACCTCTTAAAAATACTATGTCACATAGAAGGAAAAATTTAGGGTAAGATGGACACTTTGTTTAGTAACTCGTTAGATACTTAACCTGATGCAATCATGTAGTAAATACGAAGACAGTAACCCCTCTCAGAGTCTCATATCCAAAACCATTTTTCTCAAAATGTCATGAATAAAAAAGTTATGCTATAAAGAAGATAGAAAATAAAGAAATAACTTCATTTTTATAATTATAAATATAAATGCTACTTACATCTAGTTTATACAATTTTCACAGATAACATGTTCATACTCCCCAGAAATGTTTTTTATCCCTTCCACCTTTTTTTTTAAATGTTTTTTATTAAGTAGCTCATCAATATTGAAATCTGATACGTTTTCATTTTTTGGATGCTTTGGTTTTGCTTTTTGCAGCATTAATCTAAAAGTTTCAATCTGAGTGTTTTCAGAATTAATATCTGTGCACCATTTTATCCACGACACCTACCGCACCTTTAGTTAGATTATAAAAAGCAATGTTATCCAGTTTTCTCAATCCATTTGCTGCTTCATCAATTTTATCATTATTATGCATTACTGACAATTACGCTTTTTCAGAACGTAAGATATGGATGTTATTTCTTTTTTAGATCCAAAAAACAAGGAATATCATTCCTTCTTTCACAAAAATTCAGAAGGGATATCTTTTTTTATTTTTTCTCCATGTCTCAATAATTATAATTTTCTTTCCTTGAAGATTTAGTGATTGTTGATAACCTGCATACCAATTATTAATTGTTACATTATGTCTAGAATTATGCAGTATAAAGCAGTATCATCAGATGCTTCACAATGGCACTTGAATCACAATAGACTCTAAATGGACCTCTGGGCTGGTTTCCTGTATAAATCCACATGTAAAATGTACATGTAATGTATTCCACATGTAAAATAATCTTGAATACACAAAGGCAAAAACTTTAATGCCATATTTGGAAGGCTTTTTGAGCATATATTGTCTGAAACTATAATGCCCTCAAAAAGGTTTCATGTTATTATTACAAATATTCCATATTACAATAAAATATTATTATAAATTCATAGACTCCAACCTTCAGCAAACCTTGTCAGTAGTCAACGCACGAACGACATTTTTACAACTTTAAAAATGTGCGCGTAACGCATGTTGTAATTAACTATTCATTAATTTTTAATTAATAATTAATTGTAATCAATTTTATTACATTTAAAATCCCTATAAATATAAAAATGAATAATTAAAAATATACCTTGTAAATTATATGAACATTAATCATAGAAAAAATCAAAAGCTATAAATCACATATCTTTATTCTGGATATGATTTCCACAGGGAAATAAAATTTAAATAACCAAGAATAATACATATAAGTATTAAACAAAATACGTATAATTTACGAATGCAAAGATTTATATGTAACATGCTTAAGTTCTGATTTTGAGAATTTTTTTTATAACACAGTTCTTCATTTGCCTGCATATTTTTTTTTTTATAATCAAAACTGCTTCAAGAGTTTTAAGACCTAAATTTCGTCGAAATTCCGTCTGATTTTTTTTAACAATAGAAAAAATTCTTTCGCAAGCTGCATTTGAATGAGCTATTATTAAGACAGCAAGCATTACAGAAAGCAATACTTTGTATTTAATACACCCATTCATATTTTTTAATTTGGCAATTTCTACCCATGCTATATCAATACGCAAATCTACAATTTCTTTCAAATCGCCTACTTGATACATGGAAAATTCAATTTCCACTTGATTAAAACATTTTTCATCAATAATGGATGGAAAAGTATTCATCAAGTAAAGAACAGATGAAAATGAAACTTCAGTTCTCAAGTTGATGTCAGGTTTTAGAAATGGATCACTTAGTGGAAATTTATCAATTATATATGAACATGCAGTTATAAAAAAAAGCTCGCACAGAATTGAAAAATGATTTCACTTCCCTTTCATTCAACTTGGCATTTTTTAAATATCGTCTTGTTTACGCACCAATCACTAAATTTTCATTTTCTTTTTGTTTACTACACTTCTGAAATGGAATAAACGTTAGAGTAACATCTTCATTTTCTTTAGAAATTACTGATGGCTTTGTGAATCTAACAAATAAATTCATTAAAAGTTCAAAAAGTTCTCTTCTCAATTTATGTATATAAGGAGCTTGTGGTTGCAAATTAATATTTACTGTTATAAACAAAGGCAAAGTATTTTTCAAAAATAATAAGTACAATTTGGTTGTAGGTGACTGTAACATTTTCTTAATGTTTTGCAATCTCTTTCCTTCATTCTCACTGTTATCTGGTTGATCTCCAAAAAAGTTTATCACAGCATCCCACTGTTCCAAAAACCTTGTTATAGATTCTAAAAGAGACAACCATCTCGTACTGCAATATTTCAAAATTTTATGAGATTTTGCATATATTCTGTACCAAAATTTGTTGAGCAACTTTGAAGCTATGCTTCCGTTTCGAACTTTTCTCCAAATAAAAAGGCCTATGTGTAACGTGTATACGAGCCAGTTTCCCTTAGAAAGTCCTCCACGAAAGCATACCTCCCTTTAGGCAGATAGCCCTCGTGTGCTTTGCCATAATTGAATAACCAACCAAATAAAAATATATATATCTATTATCAACATTTCAACTTCTGAGCCAATTAATTTTTCAGTAGCCTTTTTTGCAGCTATATGCAAGAAGTGGCCCGGACAACCTCGGATGATTATACTTGGTTGATGCATTTTGATAAATGATGTTACACCTTTAAACTTTCCAATCATATTACTAGCATTATCTGAAGAAAATGATAAGCAATATTTCCATTCTAAACCTTTGTTTTTAAAGTTTTAATTTATACAATTAAAAATACCTTCTCCTGTGTTATTAATAGATTCTAAAATAAAAATTAATGACGTAATTATAACTCCCTTTTCTTTATTGTAATATGTTATAACCAATGGGTACAGCTTGTTATCATTATTTCCATCAGTACTTAGAGAAAATGGTGTACTGCACACGGATTTTATAATATCAGCAACAGTACTTTCTGCAAGCGTTTTCACAATAGCAGCAGTTTTGGTATGACCGCAGCTAAATTTTTTTGCTATGGCAGAATCCGGAAACATTTGCTTTGAAAAGCTCTTTGGAATGATCCGAAACAGAAAGCGGTAGATTATGTTCAATTAAAAAACGAACAAAATAACATTCGGCTTTTATAGGATCTGTTTCATCATCTTTTATTAAGAAATTTATTATTTCTTTAGATTTTACAGTGCCAAATCTATATGCTTTTGAGAAAAAACATGCCGTTTACAGTCATCTTTTTCGCCATGAGCAACTGAGAAGTCTTTGTTGCATATACTGCAGTGTGCGTGATTCACAGAAATTTCGGACACTTTAATGCATGGAAATTCTGAAGAAGATGAATCTTGAAATTTCTGCTTTGATAATTTTGGCTTTTTCGTTCAAAGTAGCATTATTAACAAAAACCTTCCACCTGAATCACAGTTCACAAGACACACGCTAAGCTCTCGCCATAAACTAAACAATGGAGCCGAATGCAGCCCAAACAGGCAGCAACGAGGAACGTGGGAGACAAACAAGTAGACAAATGTTTGGGGGGAACTACTGATAAGTCATTAACGGTTGGAGTTACTGCTCTACGATTGGCTATTCTTCAAAACTAGGAACGCACTCAACACGTGATATATGATAACACGAGTATTCAGCCAATCATCGGATGAATTAGTTGGTTTCGTTTTGCGTACTGGTTCTCCTGCTCTTGTTTCTGTAAAATCCGTAGTTTTTTCTATACTTTTCGTAGCTTGTAGTTTTTCATGAATTTCCGTAGAAACTACGGAGAATCCGTAGTAGTTAGAGTCTATGTAAATTTCGTATTATTATTCCATGTCTACTATTACAAATTTTCCAAAGTTACAAGGCCTTTTGACAAATTTATCAAAAAATGCCAAATGAGTACCAATTTGTTTATAGTCATTTCATTCATAGTTTTCATTTATAGTCATTTTGTTTATAGTCTAACTTTCATTATAATGAATATTGTGAAAGCAAACACATTTCATCAAAAATAGAAACTGAGTGCAAGACATCCTTTTTGAAAATATTTCAATTCCTGTACCATCTGTGGCATACAGATCCTTCACACTGACATGTGCTGATTTACAAGTTTTGCATATGTATGAACATCTGGGAAATTCATTTCTACATTATCAGTCATTTTGGCAACCCTTTCATGATTGAAACTATCTTGAAATGATTCACTATAAATATTTGTGGAGTCTATCCTTTGTGCGGAAATGACAAAACAAGAAAATCATTCCAAAGAAAACTATTTTTAGAAATAGCTCAGTTTTCCCCTACTTTAAACAACGTGACCTACTTCTAGAAATTTGCAAATAGCAAACAGCTTCAGTATCTCATACCCAGGGTGAATGCTCGTCATTTAAATTCTAAACACAAAATGATTATACAGCAAAATACATGCTATAGAAGGTTATGAGATACAATATTATACATATAATAATTTCATTGGCATTTCAATAGAACTTTGAAAACAATCTTTTTTTTTGGTCATGAGTGAGAAACTGCTCATGAAACTGGTCATGAGTGAGAAGCTGTGTAGATGATGACTGGAGGGAAAACCACTACTGGCTTGATGGTTAAAACATAATTATTTATTTTGAACAGGAACAATCCTTTAGAAATACATTTTTGCTTAATTGGTACAGCACTAGGGATACTAAATGCAACCCACAATTTCTATATATGCAGCTTACATTTTAGACAATAGAAAAAGAAACTTAGGAAAGAGATGTGACTTTCCTAGGCAAAGCAAGCAGCAAAAGAGTAACATAGTAAGTAGCTAGCACTATTTGCAATCTCGAAACACTTTGTTTTAATCGCGAGCAGTAACTGGGCAAAAGTCTACAGCAATGCATATGCTTTTAAGAGGGTTGTGCTTTAACCGAAAATCAGTAATTTAAAGCTCTATTGTCAATTAATTCCAACTGAATTTAATTTGCTAATAAATTTCCATTATTTTCATGTCTTACATATGTATGTAGATATATATACATATATGTAAGGTGTCTCAAACCTACATGTGTAGATGCTGACAGGAAGTAGAAAACATCAATATGGAGCCATATGCATATAAGAAAGCAAGGCTGAAAACAGGTGGCGCTGTACACCAGTTCTCCAAGAATCCTTATTAAAGCTTGCAATATCATGTGTAGAACATGCATTGCTTTTGAAACCCTGAATTGACACACAGGTATTTTGTGTATTAAGGTTAGCTTACAATAATGGGCAAGCTTGCTAATATCCATGAAACTCCTAGTAACTTTGAAAACGCTTAGCAACCCATGCATTGCTATGAAAAGTCAGAACCTCTTGTTGAAGTGTATTTTGTGTCTACTAGTTGATTCATCTCATAAAGTACTTTACAATACTTTCTGGATTGTGTTTTGCTATGTCTGTATCCTTTCCATTTCCTGCAGGTAAAAAAAAAAAAAAGCAAATTCTTTGCATGGTATGTACTGATAACATCATTGATACTATTCTTAACTTTCCATGACATCATATTTTAATAATACTAACTGCATTTTGAATAAGATAGTGTAATAACTTCCAGAAAATTCTAATAATATTTTATACTTGTAGAATTCAGTATATTTAAGACTATTTTGTTTATAGAGTGTATTCCTCTGTGTGAATATGGTTCATAGCAATTATATTTTTTCTCGAAATTTATATAGAGAATTTATACATCCTGAATCAAATGAAACGAGGTCAAGTAACAGTAAAATGGAGGCACATGAATTTCAGTTCCTCCCAATTTCAACATAATGTAAGAAGAAAAATATATAAAATTTTAATTTATGTTATGCATTATAGCCAATTAATATGCATTAAAATTAATACATATTAAAGAAACTTTTTGAACTTTAAACTTCTCTCTTCAAAGAAAATTATAAAAGATCATGGTTCTTCTAAATGGATAACAATACATAAATAGTTACCAAATTTTATAATAGATAAAATAACACGTCATACATATTTGTAACCAACATAATTGTAAGCTTGTTTAAATAAACATAATTCTTATGCATGTTTATGTAATTTAACATTGCATATAATCACTTACCCACACAGTTGTCACATAAACTACAATGAGAGGCTCTGGGAGGGCGAAAAATTTTACATGTAAAGCAGTATTTAAGTTTTACAGGCTGACCATGGATGATTATTTCCTTTGTACGGGGAGGTGGTCTATATGTGGGTGAGCTTGATCCATTTGGAACTTCTATAGAATAACGAGGGAACAAAAATATAGAATACATTAATATGTTTAATAAAAAATATTTACTTTTTATAAATTTACATATCAGAAATTAATATATATCTTATTTATACATTTTCAAAACATATTCAAACACATGTAATATAGCTTATACACTAGAAACCTATTTAATCCAAACTAATTACAATAATATATTTTTAATAACTACAGGAACTACATTTAACAATTAAAGGCAGAAACAAATATCTATAACAGAGGTTTTCAAACGTTCACTGTTGAAAGTTCATTCCCATCCTTCCTTTCCAAAACTTGAAAAATAAATATACATTTATTTAGATTGAGATTATTTTTTGAAGCGTTTTATTAACTAAACAGAATTCATAGAAAATGATGAAGAATATCCAAACTTGAATAAAAACTGTCTTTCTATATTCATACACAAAATACAGAAGTGCAGGAAATTCCTAACTGGTTTCTCTGTAATACTGCTACATAAGCTGAAATAATACTTATCTTTTATTACAATCTCCTATGTATTCTTTTTTGCAGAAAAACTCTTTTTCTTTTTACCTACACAACGAAACCATATAAATGTAATACTATTAGAAAGATATTCTTCCTGATTCCAGACAGATATCAATGACAAATAAAACTGCCAATTCTCAGTGATGTTGCTATTCAGCAAGACACAAGATTTTTATGATTCAAACAATTGTATACTGTTTAGTAAAGTAAATGATTTAAAAGTAATGTATATACTTCTTATTATATGTTTAATTCATGTTTATTATCTTTAAATGATATAATTCATACAAATAAACAAAAGTAATTATATCTAGATTAATAATTTTTAATGAATATTAGAGCCATTATTATAATTAAAAAATCTGATGTGTACACCACATGACTTCCTTTTACGAAATATTAAATTATACGCACTTTGCATTTCATTCAAACTTATTGGATTGAATAAAATCTACTTCATCGATAGCGCATGAACCACAATAGAATAAATGCACTCTTTTAAAATTCACTATACTTATTTACTATAGAGACACTGGCACAAGCTTCAGTTAACAACATTACATCTTATTCATTTTATAACTCAGAATGCACAAAAAACTATACCATCTGAAGAATTATCTAATCGTTTCCACATGTTCTATTCAAATACTATAATAAATCTAAAAAGATGCACAAAAGAAATTAAAGAAATAAAAAAGTTTTTCACCGACGATTCAGTGCCACTCACCTAATGCACATGCGCTACTAATTAATTCAGTTCTCACTTCGCGGTGAGGCAAAAATATATAAATATTTCTATTTTCAAAATATTTTCATTAAAAATTGAAAGATGTAGAAAAACATAAAACACCAAGTACAGTTAAAACAAAAAAACAATTTTTACAATTAAAATTACAATTCGTACGCAGGAATGAGCTAATAACTTAAATGATAACTCCAGAATGAATCAAGCATAATTTAATTCGCAATAATAAAAGAAGACGTTACTTTGTTGTCGTGAAGCTTAGTTTCTCTAGACTGGCAACAAATCCACTATTCTGTTAAGTTTCAAATGTAAACAAATATGGCCACTATCATAACCAAAAATTAGGCTTAGCCGCCATTAAAAAACTTTTAAATTGTTGATAATTCCACAATTATTGCATGCAGGTTAACTACAGGCACAAAAATCTTCACCGAAAATACGAACAACATAATTCAATCATTTTTAAAGCAAAAAGTGCACAATTTACAAACTCAGAAGAATAAACTGAGATCACTAAGCCAAGGAACAGAATGGATATATATATATATATATAAATATGCATATTTATATAATTTTGGTGCAGCCGATTGCAACCAAAATGCAAGGTGCACATCTACGTGTTATAAGCAGCCCTATATACACAATTTCAACGTTCTAAGGCTACTGTTTCTTAGTTATGCGAGATACAGACATACATACATACACACAGCCGCCACGAAAAAACCTCTTCAGAACCCATTTAACATCTTTAAATTGCATTTGATAGCAGTCAAAATAGATATTTTCGTTGAAATATGGTACCCAAAATTTTTCGTGATTACAATACTTCCTTTTTACTTCGTACAAGGAAGTTTTAATATAGTCAAACCCTCTGGTAAAGTTCTGGTAAAAAAAACTTTAGTTCAGCTATTCTATAAATGCCCTCCATTAATGGACAATTCTTGAATCTCCAAACCTGAGAGATAATATTAATGGATTTCCATTTAGTTGATATTTCTTGATAACAAATGAAAACCTTAGTCTCCTGAATGTCTGCCAAGGCAAGACTTACATATATTACTTTTGTACAGAATAACCCTTTGTGTGCTCAATAGTGTTTAACCTTCTGCATTTAAGAGGCATTTCTCAATCGATATAATGTGGACATTGAAAGCGATAATTCTAAATTAGCAAACATAAATAATTATTTCCATTTTTTGTTATAGAACTTATTATTAAACTTTGTTACTTAAAATGGCAATAGCAAACTGAATAAATACTACACTTTCAAAGTGGGGAATAAGAAAATAACTTTAAAAAAAAGGCCAACACTGAATTAAGTAATAAAAATATTAGATAACAGTACAGGAAGTTAATGCTGTATTTAATAAAGCCCTGTAATTTTTCAAATTTCTTTCAAACATTCATATTGAAAATCGTGAATTCAAATGAAATAAAAAATGTCATGAAAAATGCATCAATACAATGCTTAATTTTCCTGTTTACCATTTTCATGCAACATTACTGAAAAAGAAAGTTTACATAAGTCAAACTTAACTACACATTGAGAATAAGGAATTTCCATTTCTATTGCGTGACATTTAAGTTCTATTAACAGTCTGAGTTAAATGCTGTTCTGTTTTCCTTTTAATTCATGTTATATTAGGGACATCTGGAATTTAGGAATGCAATCTTTCCTACTCTAAATTCTGTTGAAAAATAGCTACAAAATTTTATGATTTATCAACACTGGAGCTGATCCAGCATCACATATATTTGTTCAGACTTGAAAGTTATGCAAATATACAGCACACAAAAGCATATAAAAGAAATTTAAATACGAAGAAAACAAAATGTGTCTTGAATAAAGATCCTCCTAGTCACTGACAATCGTCTTCAATGATGATTGATTTTGAAAACGGATGTTGATGCGGTCTGAGAATGCTGTGCAACTCTAGGTGGTAAGCGTACCCTTTTTATAATTGATTAAAACACGATTTAATCCAGGTATCTTGTTTTAATACTGATAACTATACAACATTGCTAGGTAGGCATCTGACCATCGCAACTTTAGTATTGACAATATCGACTTTTTAAGTTTAACATTTTCTCTTTAATTGTAATCACATGTTTAATAAAACTTTGATATTAAATCTGTGAATTATACATGTTTTATGTTAATAAGGGTAATATTTTTAAAAATATTCATATATGGTACAGAAAACACCCACTCAAGTAGTTACAGAATAATACAATATGAAAGAAGCTAAGAGTTTGTAACACTAAAAAGAAAGCAAATACGTCACTAAATTACCAATTTGTTTTTCTGTATCAGCTGCTTCATCCTGAGTAGCTCTGGGTATAACACCAGGATCACTAAAGCTGGTGCGCAACAAAGTGGACATCACAAAGAGGAAAAGAACTGCAGCTACAGCAGGTATGGCTGGGCTTATCTCTTCGGTAAGATACTGGCAGCTATTTATGCAATATAAAATATAAAAATAACTTAAAATACAGTTTAAGATGCTAATAAACATATATGTATATATATCTATGCATACACACATAACTTATCTAAGATTATGAAATAAAATTCATCTATTATTTCAATAAACTATCAAATAACCGTTAATTTTAATAATCAGTATTACTAATGAAGTTAAAATCTTCATTAGTAATACTGATTTTTATCATATCTCATGCAATTTATTTTCTCTTACAAATTACTCTAATCAAGAACTACCACTACACAGAGAAAAACATCCCATTTTAAGTGGATTTGAACGCCAGCAAATGGCAAAGAAACTGATTGACTGATGAACCTTCAGGATTTATTGAAAATATCAAGCACCTAGGTTAATATTGACCCTAATGAACTTATTTCTTCTTATGAATATCCAGAGCATCCTAAGTTATTTTATTAAAATCCTAAATATTTGCATTTAAAATGGTTTTTTGAATTTTAGCTCTTATCTGTTAAATAAGTGTAAATTATTTATGTCCTCACTTCTACTGATAATGATGAATATCAAATATCACCAGTTTAGTTATCCTAGCTGCCCAATTAGTATAGCGGTTAACATTGCTGACTGCCGAGTGTCGGTGTGGCACTCTAAATATGCCGAAAGTCCTCTTGTGTGGTTTGGTGGAAGGGGAGAGGGGTGGGAGAACCCCGGACCCGTTCCCCTGGGGTGCTCTCCATCAAAATTGGGGGCGGAACTGAGCAAAGTCGCATTGCCACCTGTACAGTACTCAGGGCTGTTGCCAATGACACGCATATCTTGTGCTCCTTGCCACGAAGAATTTAGGGCTTGGGCTGATATTCAGACAAGTGAGCATAAGTAACAACAGTTATCCTATTAAAAACATAAATAATCCAAATTTGACTGCTGCGTGAAAGTGAGTGAAAGATTGTTTACTATATATAAAAATTCAGCTAGCTATGTTTTTTCCAAAGTAATGCGATACTTGTTGAGTTAGCAACAACTTCTCTTCTTGAGTACTTAACCATTTAAAGAAACATCCATCATGAATTCAGGTTCTCAAAAATAAGCATTACAGAGTTAAAAATAGCTGGATTTGAAAATTCCAAAGTCAATCATAAATACAATTTCACCAATCCAAAAATCAGAGGAAGATTTTAAATCTTCTTCCTTTAAACAGATATTTGCATAAGGAGGTTCTTAAAATAAAACGATACACATAACATCAAAAATATATAAAATCAAAAGAGTACTTTTCTGTGGTGGCCTTTGGAAATTTCTGAAATGGCAAAAAACAAAACAACTACCGATCTGCGCATATGTGAGAAAATGGGAAATAGTTAATGATTAAACTGGTTTTCTGAAATTGCACTGCATCAATGTAGCTGTTTTTCACTGCAAAATGTACATTATGCTTATTATTTCCAATCTTCCATCAACAGAAAAGAAGAAATAGTTTACGTTTGAAGTACTATTAGTAGCAACCAGAAAGAGTCTGAAAAAAAATTTATTTTTTGGTATATTTATAGAATACAAAGTCCGAAATCCAGATCTTTGGAAAATCTACCCTTTTTTTTTATGTGTGTGCTTTATGCTTGCACATTTGATATTTTTTCATAATAAAACATATGGAAAGCACCAGTTCTTAATCTCATTTTGGCACTAAATGTTGAAGAAATAGCCATTTATTAGCAAATCTATGTTCAATAATTTGGCTTGAAACTCTGATTTTACACCTATTGAATACTTATATCCCTGATACCTCCCTGGTGATTTTGTTTTCATCACTGCATGACTTTTAACATATGCCAGCTTGAGAAATGATTCCTGCAACAATGTCTAAGCAATTAAAAAAAAATATTAGTCATTGAATCCCATCTAACAGAGCATGGTAACCTTTAATGTTGACATTACGATTGGCTATCGTTATAACTAAGTGTGCTGTGAAGTTTTGAGGAAATATGCAAAAAATTTGTAAAATGATATTCATAGGCCAAATGATTACCTTTAGTGATTTTTTAATTGAGAATAACTGATTTGTTATTCAGATAACTTCAGGGCAAGTGACAGAGCTGGTGCAGCCACATCAGGAAGGCAAACCTTTTAGAGTTTAGATAGTAACAAAATCAAGAGATGCAAAAATCTTTAGAATTTAGGGAAAACATTGCAATGCAAAATTTAGGGGGGTAAAATTTTTACAATTTACGACAACATAACTTGGCAACAAAATTTAAGAACCCACAGAAACAGCAGTAAATGTGAGAATTTACTTATTCGGGAGTGAGATAAGCATTAAACGTGTGTGAAATAGGCATAAGTATAATGAATTATTAAACTAGCGCAATTCAGACTTAACTTCATCATCAAGATTTATTTAGATAAAAGAAATTTAAAGATATTTAAGAAAATTTTAGTGCAGAAAAAAGAAAGAGAATTTCAAGAAAAATTTAGCGGGATAATATGTTTTTAGTCGCCAAGCTTATGATAAATTGCAATAGTGTACAGCGGATGCCAGCTAAGCCTTATGATGATAGTTACGAATTTGAAGGTGTTGAGAAACAAAGAGTGAAATTTTCCAATTACTGGAATTTGTGAAGAGGTGGCATTAAATTAAGATATGTAACAGAAGTTTTTCATTGCGATGACAATGCCCCAATCATCATTCAACTAACAGGTGGGGAAAACTGTAGTATGATTCTAAATCTAGAAAATATCCCTATGGATGATGAAGAAAATGACGAACAGGTTGTTGAGAACAAAAAAATTTTGACTAACGATTTAGTGAGAATTCTCAACACATCAATCACAGGACTTGAACAATGGAACTTAGTAACTGAACAAGAAATTATGTCTGTCTATATAATTAAAGAGAATACTTTAGCACCAAAAATGAAGCAACTTAAACAAAAGAAAAGTTTAGCAAATCAAACAACTAAATAGAACAAATTTTTTTTTTGAAATTTTGATTTTCTTAAGGTCATAAATGCTTTATATTTTTAATTTTATAATTTCTACATGTCCTCTTACCAGATTTAAACAACTGATTTCATATCTGAACAAGTCCCAAATCCGGAATTGATGTCCCGATGCATTTGGATCTTTGATTTTTTTAATAAATATTTATGTAATATTTATTTATATAATATTTTTTTAATAAACTGCTAAAAATTGTAATAAATAAAAAGAATAGACAAAATTTTCTGTTATGTTTAATAATGTGAAAATTTTATATATTCTTTTTATTTATTTTATGTATTTTTTTGTTATTTATACATATTTAAGAAACATAAGAGAATTATATTATTACAATTTTCCACAACAATAATAATAATTATTTTCCGGCATGTTTTTAAATGTTATTTTAAATAAATTCCTTACACAATTAAATATGATAATATATTAAAAAAGTTTTGTTGAATTGTACTACTTTAAGCAAACTGTTGATAAAACTGTATACAATACTATAACAAATACAAACTTATTATGTTGAATTATGTTATTACTTTAAGCAAATTGTTGCTAAAATTGCATATAATACTATAACAAATACAAATTTAAATTAAATTCCTTCTATATGTATTCATTAAATAACTACTGCATAGATATTGAATAAATTACAGTTTACCCCAGTCAATTTTGTTTTTGTGAATGCTTATACACATTTAGTAACAAAATACATTTTCTCAAGCTCGAAATGCATCAACATCATTTTGTCTCACCAAAGCCGCAGAAGGCAAGCACCAAATCAAGCACAGTGAAAGCTTGACTATTAGGAAAGCTCGGAAAATGTTGAATCCTGAATAGTTGAGCATATAAAAAATGACTTCACATTAGAAAAACCAAATCATTAGGAAAAAATTCCACTCTAAAACTATAAAAACAACCACCTTATTTGTTAACAACTTGAATATTAAAAGCCTACATTTAAAATTATATAAGGTTTTGAAAAAAAAAAAAAAAGCATTTCAATCATAAATGGCAATATATTTCGATTATAATGAAATCCCAACAAACATGAAAGTTGGTGGAGATGTTGCCAACCATTTTGATAGAAGTTTAAATGAACAGAACTACTTAATTAGATAATAGAGTACAAATTAAAGATATAACATACACAAAATTGCTTATGACAATTTTTTATGATACTTCGCCATTGTTTATCTATTTTCAAAGTTGTGTATCATGGCATTTCTTAATGCTCAGATCCTGTAATTTTGAAAATATTCCATCGACTAATTCTAATATTAATACTTTTTTTAAAATGAAAGGAAAAAATAAAACCTAGATCCTTCTTTACAAAAATTAAACTGGCTTATCAAGAATAAATTAAGTTTACATTAAACCAGCATGAACTTCTTATGATCGTGTTGTGATGGCATGGTTATCCAAGAATTGGTACGGTATCCAATTTATTTTATGTACAGAAAGCCCGACTAAATTCTTTCAACAATTTGACTATATCACTGTCTCGAAATTTATTAATATATACAGTCACAATTCCTTTCCTTAATTTTTTATCGTAGGCTGTCGAACGTGGTACACTGTTGGGGGGGGGGAGGAAGAGGGACAGTTCTATATTTCCCACTCTACTGGGCCAACTGATGAAATTCAAACTGCGTTTTTCACGTCTCGAAAGCGCGACTTAGGATACGTATTAGATTCATACATAGCAGTGTTCTAATATAAGTATTCTGACACAAAATCAGACTTTTTTTAAATGACATGCCAATTTATTTTTCCGTATTTCGATTCTAAGACTCAAACTATGCCAAACTTCCAAGTTTTGTAAAAATCGCACGAGTAGTTTTTAAAAAATTACCTCTGGAAATTTTAGCTCCTCAATGTTAATTTAATTTGGTATGTATTTATTAATATCACTTTGTTTTATGAAACTTATTTAATTCCATCTTACACAGTTTGAAATTTAGGTTCATTCCAAATAAAATTCACCCATTTTTTATGATTTATTTTTAAAATTTGTATTAAAAAACTTTTATAAATTGTTCGAAATTTTTTTTTTTATTATTATAACCTGTAAAATTTTTACGATCATCTTAAAGTAGATGTATTTCTAAGCATACCTGTAAAAACTTAAGAGCTTTTTATTCAAAATTTCCGAAGATATATGTGAATTTATATATTGACTCATTTTAAAATTTGGCATATTTGTTGAAAGCGATAATAACGAAAATGTGGTTTACGCACTTTGTTAAAATTATTTAAAAGAAGGAACGATGTGACTTTTTTTCTGCTCATGCACGATATAAAAAGGTAGGAAGGATGTGACTTTTTTTCATCTCCTGCACAATGGAAGGGATAGGAGAATAGGTTGCCATGTATTAAAAAGTTCGCCAAATGAATTATTTCTGGCACAAACAAAAAAATTCGCCAAGTTAAATTTTTGAATTTCTTCATAAATTTTACACCAAATTTTATAAAATTTAATATTTCAGCATAATTTGAGTCATAGAATCAAAATATGGAAAAAAAATTGGTATGTTACATCAGCAAAAAACCCATCTTGTGTCAAAATCCTTATGTTAGTACAATGCTATATATAAATGTAATATATCAGCTGAGTAGAACGGGAGATATAGTACTATCCCTTTTTTTTTCACAGTGTACCTCTGTGTTAGAGTGGAGTACTTTTTATTTGTCTCGTTAAAAAAATTTTCAATTATTATTATACAGTTTTTCAATTTTCTGCATGTAAAACCTTAATAAATTAGAAATACCTTAAATTAAGAAACAAAAGAAAATTTTAGATCAACACTTGCATACGAAGAATTTTTGACCACTGACCATTGGCTTTACATACAGACTGACCACTTAATAACTGAATAAGGCACAGTTATTAAACATAACATACATTTAATTTTTTTCTCAAGTTCCAAGTAAATTAAACCTCCATCAAAAATCAAATCAGAATAATAACATTATCCCCTTCACAGATTAATAAATCTGAAATTTTTTTTAAAAATTAAACACACACACATATATATATATATAATGTGCATCTCCTACTCTCATTTTAAGCAATTTTTGCTCAAGATGTTTTCCATTTTTGCTTTTTTCCCCCTGCTTATAAAGGCCATTTTTAAAAAACAATTCTTTGAAAAACATTATGTCTATCTGAATACATTTTAAAATCCATCTACACAGATTAACTTCTATCTTTAATTTTTAGCCTTCATTAATGCATTTACATGTTTTATTACCCAGATAGAGAACATTTTTCAAATGAGTTTTAAAATAAATCTTAATAAACTTATCTTTATTCCTTAAATAACTGCTAATTGAGCTACAAAATTTTATGACTTGACAAATGATCTCATTTCCCCTTGTTAGAAAATGCAATGTGAAACAATATATCACTTTTGTGTGCAAATGAAAGATATATTTTGAATAGGTATTATAAATACAGAAAACATTTATTCATAGAAATATATATTAAATGAGGATAGTTAGATGGTTAAGGTAAAAAGAATAAAACATGAGATACATAAAGTTACTGAGTGCACAATAAATAGAGGATAAAATTTTATTAGTGTGGTTCCTTAATTTAGGAGTAAAAATAAGGAAGCTTATATAAATTTCTTATAAACTACAAAATGTAAATTTCTATTATGCACAAATTCAAGAACAATCATTCAATTTTTATATTTTTCTAAGTACTCAGGCATATAGGATACTTAACCATCTAATGAGATATTACTTCCAAGATACATGATGAATGAAGGAATCAAGAAAACTGACTATTATTCAGTTTGATCAAACTGAAATCTACAGTATCAAGTATTTCACATCAGTAATTTCACAACTCAATGCTGAAAATAAACATTTCATCGAATAGCCACTACTGTAGACATGACATATTTTCATTTCTTGCTGATAGTATATTATACATAATTATGGAAAATTTAGTTACCAGTACTTATGACATAATTCTCCCTCCCCCCCAAATAAGGATCTCTGATAATCTCTCAATTCAGGAACATTCCAATAAGTGAACACTACCATAATTTATTCACATTGAAACTAAGTATTCATACTTTATTACCTTTTCATGGGACTGCGAGATGGAACTGCCAAAATCTCCAATAATTTATCTGCAACAGCAAAGAAAGTGTCTAAGAATACAAGGATTTGTATTTTTGAATTTAGAGGTTATTTTTCTGATTACGATTTCTTTTTACACCGAGTACATTTATTTTTGTTGTAATGAATCATAATGAGACTATGGAGTTTGCCAGCTGATGAAAAAGGCATTGAATTTCTTCAGAAATATACTGTTTTGCACAAGAATATAAAATGCAAAAATTCACAATGAAGTTGTGCTTCTTAAACGACTCAATTTTTAAAAAAAAAAATTACGAAAAATTACAACCAAAGTATTAGAATGTGAGTCATAAAATGCTTTGAAGACAGCCAAATTTTGTTTACTACTATTCGCTTTATTAATTATTGGACAAAGGAATATGTCAGTAAAACTCTTTGAAGAACTGGGATTATCCCCAACACAACTGTGAATCGCTCTAATTATCTCCGAGAAAGTGCGCATGCCTTCTATGGAAAAAGAAGAATGTAAAAAAAATAGGTGGCACTGGAAGCACTACAAAAACAGACATAAGTACAATCAAACAAATATTTCTCTCCAAACTTGGCGAAGAGTTCGTGAGTACTTTCTTAAATTGCCAACCAGTTCACAGTTTTTCGGTTGCAGGTGTGAATAATCAGTAAGTACTCTTTCTCATTATAAAATAGCGAGTAGAATATCTACTGGTTCTCAGAAACTTCACAGTCTTTTTAACAATATTCAGTAACTATTTTCACATATTTACCTTGAAGTAGAAATAATAATAACACAAAAATACGGAGTTCATCGATTCATAAAGTAGTTACTTCTATGATAGGCAAGTGAGAAAATAAAAATTATATTTCCACCAGATTATAAAACAATACGACTATCTTCTTCAGATTGTTTTAACAGATGTCTTCATATGTTTGTCTTGCATGGCAAAGTATACTTTCAATACAATACCAAAGAATGGACTATTGCAGTAGATTGAAAGCAGTGCCCACAAAATGAAAGTATGCTTTTCCCCCATCATAACAAACCATACACTGTAAGATATTTTATATTTTTATTTTATGAATTTGTAAATAGGTCAATAACTATGCATTCTTTAAAAAAAGCAGTAAGTGAAAGATCATGTCAAACCTATATACTTACTCAAAAATAAAGAAGAGTGTGCATGTTCCTACTATAAGACAAACGGTAAAGAAGAACACACCAGTCTGTCGGGCCATCATGATTCGGCCATTGCAATAAAACTTGTTCCTTCCTGGGAATACCTCCCATTTGCGAACAAATGGTTTGCCGGGTTTGTCCGGCATACTCGGCGATTCGGTCAAAACCCTCGAATAGTCAACAGCTTTCAACTGACTTTTCATCGGTTCATGGAAAGGATGGGGAAGGATGGGACTTTAGGGAAGGGACTTGATATCATCTTATATTTGTGAAAGATGAGATTTCCATCTTGTTTCACAATATTAAATTGCATATGAGCACTAAAAAAATAAATAATTAATTATTCTAATTAGACTGCATAATAAAATACTTAGAAAATAAAAACTTATCTAATTTTTATACAAGACTTTCCACCATCAACATTATAAATTTCATTCTAATTCAAAAATATTTAGTTTTATATAATAATGTCTCTTCTTAATTTCTATATTTTTATTATATCAAAAATAATTTATTATTTGTAGCTGAATAACTGATACGTTAATGACTATTTCAGAATTTCTAGTGTAAACTTTAAGTTTACAAAGAAAGAGATGTTTGAAATAAGTAAAATAAACATTTGGAAATGTTACTGAGAAATGATAAAATACTTTAATTTTTTAAATACATATAAGAAGAAAAAAGTTTCAGTAATTTAATGAGAAAAACAACTATATGCTACATGCTAAAGAAAAGTTTGTTTTAAAAAGAAGCTGCACAGTAGCAACAGACACTAAGTATATCTGTTCTGAACAAACTTTGCTTCTTGCATCTCTCACTTCTAAAACAGTTTTTTGAAAAACAGATAATGCCAGATTTTAATCTTTTAAAATATTATGAAATTTAGTAAAGAATGATTAGGACAGTAAAAGAAAAGCACAATGTGCCGTGATCATAAACATCAAAACTTGTAACAAAGCTTTTATAGGGATAATTTTAATTATTTTTTGTACACTAACTTTTTTTTGCATATTTTGTAAAGTTCTCCTTATACCTTATCCACAAGTACTTTTTTAACATCTCAAGCAGAATTCAATGCAAATGTTATTTTTAGAAATTATGATCTATTATAGGAAATAATATATCAACAGTTAATTTATATCATAGTTCATAAGAACAAAGGGTGACTTATTGAGAATCCATTGGAACAAAATGTAGATGCTACGAGTGTGGTTTGGCTGGTATGAGTGTCATGCTTACACATAATTGACGCTAAATCATGCTGGTTGGCAAGAGCTTCATGGCCGATGGGAGAATATGTAAATAAATCACAACAGCATCGATTAGGTATGCATTTTGTTTTTATGCAAATAAAATATGCAATTATACAGTATTAAAAATATGTAGGGTGAAAATGTTTGAAGGGATCCATATGGGTAAAAAGATTTATATGTTTATATAGGGATTGTATACGAATAAAAGATTTCACGGAAGAGAATGAAAGGGCAGTACTTCTTTGTTATAGCACCTCCTACCGTATTTGCCGACTTTTAGATTTGTGCCAAGATATCAGCTAAAATTTCGGTAAGCTCATAAAGCGCAAATGGTAAAAAAAAAAAAAAAAAAAAAAAAAAAAAAAAAAAAAAAAAAAAAACTACAATACATAATAACAATAATATGAATATGTCATTTCTTAGGAATATCTTTTAGAATCCTTATCCTTATTATTATTACTTCACTGCATGTAAGTGTTCCAGTCAACTTCAGCAGTTTCATACATATTAAGCTATTTGTTACACCATTTCATGGACTCCTCTGCCAGAGAATACATAAATCTAACAGCAGTGATGAATGGTATTCTGGAACCACTGAACCAATTTCCAATAGGGAGGTTCTTCTTTTTGTAATTTTTAATATTGCACTTCCAAATGGTTTCATCATTAACATAAAGTTTCATGTTATGGCCATTTTCGCATACTTGTATGTCAGGTAAAAGATTCCTTTCTTGAAAAAATGATACAGCATCCACTTCATTACTTGGTAAATTAAAGATTGCTAACATCAGATTCATGGAGAAAAGCAATGAATATATTTTTAAATAAAAAAATGTGAATTCGAAAACCTCATAAAAAATGAATAATATAAGAACATGTGGCAAAAGCAAAAATGCAACATGGTGCTAACATATGATATATGGCGGGGTATAAGAACACACAGCCAGTGCGAATACACAATCATGTTGCAAGGTATAGCAACATGCAGTCAGATTCTGGTGAGATATCTTGGTTGATTGGTGATTAAATCTTGGGGGTCGCTATAACAAAGAAGTATCAAATTTACATAATCAAGTTTGTCAAAGATTACTATAATAATCTTCAAAATATTAGCATTTCTAAAATGCACACCCACACACAAAAATCAAAATCTCCATTCATAGAAACAATTAATCTCTAGTACCAGTGTTGTCAAATTAAATTTATCATCAATGAAGTTCCCAAACACTGCTTATACAAATACCATTGTTATAAATATGCAACTTTTTTTTTGTACTCATAATGAAATTTTGATATATCATTTTTCTGATATGCATTAGTTAAAACTAATAATCATAATAATCAGTCAATATTTCATGACTGTGATGAATACTTATAAAACCATTTACATCTTCAACATGAGATATTACTATATTTGTTTTAAGTCAGGCAGAAACAATTAAGAGTCATGAAATAAGTAGTTAAAGAAATAATTCTCTTACAGGTTCATGGGAAAAGAGACAAACAGAACAGAAGTTTGTGTGAATTATTATAGATAATTTGACATGCTCAGTAACATTTCCTGTTTGGCTTTAGTATTTGAAAATATTCTGATACAAAATGAATATGTTAAGCATGCAAATCAATAAATGGAAAAAATTTTGCACAGCTTTACTCCAAACAGGTAACTATAAAATATAGCAAACAAAAAGTTTCCTTCCGATTCGCATGCTTTTTGAGAAGATATGACATCTCTCTACAGGCATCGATATAATTACGTTCCACTGATGAAATGAATTTAAAATATCTTTGTGATAGAAATCTATTATCAGCTGCACAAAACATACCCATTACAGTTTCATAACTTTATGTCATCAGCTGACTGGAAATTACATCCTTTCCAGACTTTATCAAAGCACTGAAAATTATTAAAAACTCAAAGCAAGAGTTACAGCTTGTATAAAATGATCCCATTTAACTCAAAAGCACTTAATTTCTACTTCACAGTTCTGGCTATACGAAAATGTTCAACTGAATAACCTTTCTACACCTCTCTGTTATCATAAAATTTTTTTCGCTGCACGTTAGAGAAGGGGAAAAAAAATTATGTAAGACCCCTCATATTAAAGGGAAGGGAATGCATCTAACAGCATCTTTATCACACATTCCCCACACACTATTCTGAATATAATACATCACATAACTTTTACAGTACCATACATACTACAAAGTTGAAATTTAATATTCTGCTCTTACTATCAATATAAATTATCATTAAAAATTAAACATTATATAGAAATTAAATTAATGACTAGATTCATTCAGTAATACAAAATATAATTACACAAACAATTATGTGATTCATATTTCTTGTAGTACACAAAATTTAAAAAAAGGAACATTTTAAATCAGATATAAATATTACTTTGATAATCAAAATTATTTTAATATCTATTACATAAACTTTTTACGCTTCCTTTTTGCTTACATTTACACTTTTATGTCTCTTTCTCAAAGATATGATATTGCAGTTTTATTAATTTATATATAGTGAAAATGCTAAAAAAAATGGAACAACTATTATTATGAGAATGTTATAGCTACTGCAAATTAGTTAGGAATTGTCACACAAAGGGGGAAAAATGTAAATAAGAACAAGGCTCATTTAAAGTTAATCAGTTTTCCCTTCAGGTGAAATCCACCCCCGATATGTACAGTTCATACACACACATATATACAGTTCTCCTTATTTAAAAATATCTACTTTAATGAAATGACAGAGGAGCATTTAATAAATTTATTTATCTAGCCTATCTCAATTAACAAAAAATACAGAACACATCAGCATGCAAGTTTCTCATCTATAGTTAGGCAGCAAAATTTGGTGGCTGTCTAGAACCATCAGATTTTTAACCCATTATCTTGCATCTGAGCTTCAGTCAAAATTTTGCCTTTTTTATAACTTAATTCCTATTTTGGGCAAATTTATATAATGAATTTCATATTTAAAAAAAAATTATGAAGTCAATGCATATGTTGCTGCCATGCACTCATAGTTAAAATGATGCATACGTTTTTTTATGACTGGAAGTACAAGAAATTAAGATTTGAAATTTGCACAGAAAAAAAAAATTACGTAAAAAAAGGGGGGGGGGTTAAAAGAGAAATTTGTCATGTAGTCTATTTTATTACTTTAATTTTTCAGTGGATAAAAGTCAGTTTCAGCAGATTATGTAACAATTAAATATGGAGAAGGTAATATGGATCAGCTTAATTCTTACCTTCATAGCTTCTTATACATAATGCTTGGCATGTTGTTCTATTTTTCAGTATATATTGACAGTATTGCTGAAACACTGTTTCATTTTTGTGTTTTGTTTTTACTGAAAAATTTGATAATTGAAGACACAGCAATAATTTTAAAGCAAGGGTTCTCAACCAGGAGGGTTCACAGTTTCAGGGGGTTGAATGAGATCGGCCTTTAATTTAAATGTTAAGTATTTAGTTATAGTTTATGAGTATAAAAACTGCTTTTGTTTATTTCATAGTTATCAATATTTTTTATACTTTTTTTCCTTTAACACAAATACATTAAAAATAATCTAAATTTAAATAAATGTATACATATGTTTCGAGTTTTGGAGAGGTAAGGGGAGATGATGGTTTAGTAATGGTAAAAGGCTGCAAGCAACAAAAAAAGTTGAGAATACCTGTTCTATAGCAATCAACATATTACCTTTGTAAGAAAATTTCTTTCCCCTCTCTACATATGTAATGAAAACTCACAAACTTTCCTCAAAAAGACATTTAATGATATAGGACAGATAGGATGGACTATAAGGAATGAATAATGAAGAATTTCTGTTTGAATTATTAATTATGGCATATTATTTTTGTATAAAAACTTTTCTCCATCTATGCAATAAAATCTAGTAAATTTTCCTCACTGAATATCGAAAAATCAAAATAGGAACTTTACGATATTATCATAAGATACAGGACAGACTGGATAAATTAATTGTGGACTATCACAACAGTAGCATGAATGATATCACTCCACTGTCTTATGATGGAAATACATGAAGCAATATGTAAACTGAAAACCACAAATCTCCAGGCTGATTCAACACTATCTGAATTTATTAAAAATGCTGGACCAGACACTGTAAAGATATTTAATAGAATTTATATGGAAGAAGGATGTAATTCCAGAAGAATGGTGACAGTACCATCTGTCTTGTTCAAACAAAGAGATAGATCTTAGAATGCTTAAGTTACCAAGGAATAAGTCTACTCTGCATATTTTACTAACTACTGTCTAATATTCTTTATTCTAGATTAGTTGTTTATACAGATAATATAATTAGTCACAATCGGTACGGTTTCTGTAAAGGAGGGTTCAGTGATGAGAAAATCTTCAACATAAAGCAAATAATGGGAAAGCGCAGAAAATTTTACCTTGACATATTTATCATTTATCCATGGATTTTCCAACTGCTTACGATTCAGTGAATAGAAAAATACACTGGTGAAATAAATTAAGAGAATTTGCATATTTTATCGAACTGCATGAAAAGAACTGAACTGAAGGAAAAACCACTGCTTCTAAATAAAAATGCAAATCTTACACAACAAATACGTAAGCCTACACGTGTGTGTAGGCAGAGCCAGTAGAAAAACAGGCTTTATAAGTACGAGCAGGGTAAGACAAACTGCATTCGCTAGCACACCTCAGCGAATTTCTCGGTATTATCCTGCAGCAATTGGTTAAATTCACATTGGAAGAGCATGAGTAACTACCAATATTTAGATCATGGAATGAGATTGTGAATTGTGGGGAGGCTAGAGGAAGGCCAATCGTAAATCCAGATACGCAGAAAGTTTAATTTAACGCCCAGCGTCATGTGTAAACTATGGATAAAGTTCCAGGATACTGGATCCATCAAGAGAAAGCCTGGGCAAGGTCGTCCAAGAGCCACGACAGCCAGAGAAGATCGCTATTTGTCCATTTTAGCAGAGGGCGTAACAGAGGGGCTACAGCTTCTCAGCTCTCTCGGGACCTGTATGCAGACATAGGAATCCCTGTAACAAGGATGACTGTTTCCAAAAGACTGGATGAGAGAGGATTGTTGGTCAGAAGACAGGCTGTTTGCATCCTGCTCACGTCTATGGACAGGAGAGTCCAATTAGCATGGTGCAGGCATCATAGTGATTGAAGTACAGAGCAAGGGGCGACCGTTCTGTTCCCCGACGAGTCCGTTTTAGCCAAAACAACGATCCTTGCCGTATTTTCATATGGAGAGAGCCACGGACCCGCTACCTACCCTCCAATGTCCACAAAATCAACAATTATGGCGGTGGCAGTGTAATGGTCTGGGCAGGTATCATGTTGGATGGTTGTACACCTCTCCACGTCTTTGACAGAGGCTCTGTGATTGGTGCCAAGTATGGGGATGAGGTCTTGGAGCCCTATGTTTGGCTTTTCAGGGGTGCAGTGGGCCCCGAGTTCATCTTACAGGACGATAACATAAGGCCACACAAAGCTCTTCTGGTCGACAAATTTCTCGAGAGTGAGGATATTCACTGGATGGATTGGCGAGCCAAGTCTCCAGACCTCAATCCTATAGAGCATGTCTGGAATGCTCTGGGAAAGGGCAATTGCAACTCGCAAGCCCCCTCCGAGAACCACCCAGGAACTGAAAACAGTGTTCTGAATGAATGGGGCCAACTGTCACATGCACTGATAAATTGCCTTATTTCCAGTATAACATCACGCTGCAAGGCCTGTATGGCTGTAAGAGAGGACCATACCCCCTATTAACTCATTTCTTTTGTGTCTTCAGCAACCGCTGTTTCAGACCTTTAGACTCCCATCAGTGTTACACACGGACACATGTGTGTCTATTATAACTGTCAAATGTTTATTTTGTTTGTATTATATCAACCTATATTCACACCAAATTTTATTAAAAATCTGTCCACTAGTTCTGAAGATTGTATATCAAATATGCAAATTCTCTTAATTTATTTCACCAGGGTACTTAGTGATTCTATGCGAGAGTTTAACATCTCTGAAAAGCTTGTTTTAAAATTGTTGCCATTACTTCAATGCACACAACTAAGATTAAAGACGCAGAGTAATTTTTCAGAAGCTGTTCTTTTTACGAATGGTTTGAGACAGGAAGATGCTTTGGCTTGTCTCTTCTTTAATTTAGCTTTCCCCCAAACCATTAATGACACAAAAATAAATATTAGGAGAGGCATCTTTAGCAAATAAGTTCACGTCTTTGAATTTGCAGACGATATTAACATCACAGATAGAGCTTCTGAAGCATTCAAATGGACATTTCTCTCACTGGAGGCCAAAGCAACTAAAATGCACATTAATATTAACCAAACACTAAATACATGCCATGCACCAAGTTAAAATTTAATTATTCATTCTTATAAATTGTTAAATACAAATTTTAAATTGTTGAAAGTTTCACATATTTTGGGTCTGTAATTAATATAGAGATTAATATCGCTCCTGAAATTCATAACTTGTTAACCAATGCTTCTTTGGTTTAAAGGAGTATTTGAAATCAAACTTCAAAAGAATAACTAAACTGATTACTTACACATTTACCTTATGTGTTTTGATATATGGAGCTGGAACTTGGACAAAGACTCAAAAGAATAAAGAAATACTTGCAGTGTTTGCAACTTTGATTCTGAGAAGCATTGTATAGATCTTCTCCTGACTGGCATTCTGGAGAAAAACCACTCCAAAAATCTACATGATGTACAGAGATCACAAATTTGTCAAGACATCATAAATTTTATCAGCACCGAAAGATGAACTGGTCATCTAATCAAAACACCCCAAAACAGAATTACTTAAAAAATATTCATGCAGAAGCCAACAGGCACTGCAAAGAGAGCGAGAGACCAAAACTCAAATGGCTAGACTGTCTGGAGAGAGACTTGTCTAACTGAAAGACCATTAACTGGAAAACTAAGGCCAACAGTAGAAGAGCCTGAAATGAAATTCTAAAAAAGACCAGTGCCCATCACGAGCTTGACTGATTGAAGAAGAAGAATGGACTTAACATAATGAACAGTGAAGAATTCCTGTTTGAATTATTAACATGGCATATTATTTTTAAGTTTCTTTTCCCTCTCTACATTTGCAACGAAACCTACTGAATTTTCCTCAATGAATATCAAAAACGATCAAAAAAGAAACTTAATGATATTATCATAAGACATACGATAGGCTGAATGTACTAAATATGATGAAAAGGAAGAATTCTTGTTTGAATTATAAACAGGTGTCCAGTCATAGTCTGTTATTTTAAAATAGGTACATGAAGGCTGCTACCAGGCCTCCCCATTAACAATTTTGACTCTTCACTACATAGCATTTAATTTCTCCATGCCATCTGAGACTGCATTTCAAGCCATCCCCCATTCACATGCTTTTCGTGAAACAAATCATGATAAACGGACACAAAATTCAGGAAAAAATTTCAGCGAGTTAACCTTTTTCTCACAGCTGTTCTTGAAGATCTTGAAGTTCTAATTTTAAATGGTACTCTTCTGTTATTGGGACTGGATTCAGAAAGGTATGTATGTATGTATGTGCTCCCGCATGCATGTATATATGCACGTATGGATGCATGTGTGCATATACACATACGCATACACACATACACATGTGAATATATACATACATTTCTGAATCCGGTCCTGATAACAGAAGAGTACTTTTTAAAATAATAGCCTATAGTACATAAAACAATTACCTATATAGCAACTTTGATCTGCTAATTAATTTGAATAGAAGCAATTGCAATTCCTCCATTCTTACTTCCTTTCATGATTTTATTGCCCTTTCTAATTTATGTGACCATGCATTAAATTTCATTTTATTCTTAGAAACATAAAAATCTATAAAAAAATCCAACATTTTAATAAAAAATTTACTTTTTGCAAGAAAACAGCTGAAAAATCAATAACAGTTTTGCTTACTTTCACCTTACAAAAATGTGGAACTGATGAAGTTTACGTTAAAACTAAAAGGTAAATGGATAGTTCTTGTTCTTCAGAATCCAATGTTTAGACTAAATATAAACTGTATATTGAATTTATAATTAAGACAGTCCTTTTGCAGTTATTCTTTAAAAAATGCTACACGATAATGGTTTTAAGGTTACAGAGTTATAACAGATAACATGTGAAGGATAAATACCATAAATTAAATAGTAATTACCACCATTAAATATGGGACATAAATTGGAATATGGCTTAAGCTGTTTTAATGCAATAGGAAAAAACAAAAAATCTGAATGGTTTCAGATTTTAATAATTGCCCCAGAGAGTTTATTAAGGTTTTTTATGCTCTCGCCGAGTTGTTGTTACACTTGCTTCTACTAATCCACTTTTTTTTTTCTTTTTAGCTTTATTACTATGCATCATTTTCTTCGCACTTATGTCACATATAATTCAACAGCAAAATTAAAAGCAGCATACAATTATAATTCCCAATTCAGCATTATGTGACGGCATACATTTTTCATTCTTTTTTCAGTTTGTCAAGCCAATCTTCAGTTTTTTGACTAAGATGGCTTTACGAAATGTTTTTCTGTCTTTTTAAAATTAACATTTTGCGTGTTTACTTTATTTATTAAATATCAATAATTTTGTGTGGCTCTTGCGCCACACAAAATTCGATTCAACAAAAAAACCAACAAATATTTAAAAACATTATATCTCTGGAATTTCTGATAAACAGTCTAGTGCATTAGAGATAAATTTTTTTCTTTTCATACAGTGTCACCACTGCTCACTTTAAAATTGTTCTGTTTGTTAATAAAAAATTGTTAAAGTTTTACAAAATATGAAAAGCTAAAAACAAATCCAAAATTCAAAATTAACTCTTTCAAGTGCCCATATTCGGGTGGAGGACTATGTTATTTAAAATTTAACGGCTCTAGGTACCATTGTTTTCTCATAATGCAAGAAATATGCATACATTCATACAGATTCTTCATTATTTAAATTTTTCAAATATAATACAGGGCTATAATATTTGGCATCAACAATCTGAAAAGTGATATGCTGTTTTTATAGTGTTTCAATGCAAAATGCTGTTTTGAGAGTTAATATCCTATTCAAATCCTTTTTGGGCTTTTTTAGAAAAAAAAAAAAAAAAAAAAAAAGAGATAGAGATTGCAATTTGACCATGGAGATACAAAGTAAGAAGGAGTGGCCATAACTGGTTTTCCGCATACTCTGCTTTGAAGCACTGGCGATCCCTGCGTGGTGACCAAAACATTCCGTTTCTTACCGCCAAGATGAATGGGTTTTGACATGATCAGATGTAAATATTTTGCAATTACGTCGTAAATACATATATAAATGTATATATTTTCTTTTCCTACACTATTTGAGAGTCTTAAGTATGTGTAAAGAATACATTTTTAAACAACATTTCATTCTGAACAGAATTAAATGCTATACAGAACAGTTTGATTTGAATGAAGTATTTTCACAAGTTTTCGTTAATTACATTAGAAAAAATTTTTAAGGTAATTCGATTTTATTCAGTTAAGGATTATAAAAATTAAGATCAAAGTTTATTACATTATTAATATTAAAATTATACATTCTTTCTTTTCTATTTATAGAGCTTCTCCCTAAAATACTTTCTCAAGTCTGACATGATTTTATTAGCTTCTGGGGCATCTTTTAAAATGAAAAATCTACGCAAATTTATAATTAATGCTCTATTTGGTCCATTTCAAATTAGAGCACCTTTTATTTTAATACTGAAATACGCTAAATAGTACTAAACTTTCTCTGAATATTTCTTAAAGGGAATAAAAAAAGGATTTTTAAAAAATATTATTTAAAACTTGTAACTAGGTTATTATAAAATGTAACAGAATAATTCTTTTAATTATCCTTATCAGATTCTTTTTATCCTTATTTTCCACAATACATATTCTAAAACTCTTCGTTATTACTTCCTTAAATATGCATCTCATGCTTTAAAATACCTTTTAACACTGTTTTTCATTATGAACAATTCTTGCTTAAATAGTTTTATAAACGTATTTGTCAACAGGATTTCAGTTTATGTTTACAATTAAATGCTAAGGTTATTATATATTTAAATAATATTTATAATCATTATAAATGCAGATACATTTAATAATTAGAATTCTTCACAGTAACTTTCATAGGAGTTTATGAATGAATAAATCCTTCATTTCAAATACATTTTATAAATAATTTAATAAATATTTACGTATTTTATTAAAGGTAGATACATGCTTTTTGAAAACATATGATTAAATACCCATACATATTTCCTATTTTTTATTTTCAGCATGTGCAAATCTTTAATTTCTGTGTATTTACTATATTTTTCAAGTAAAGTAATTTACAATAATTTAGCACATACCTGAAATTTTTACATAAGAAATGTGTATAAATACAATTTGAATGAAAATTACATGCATTACTTTTAATACCTACTCAAAGGTAAGTTTTTCTTTAAAATTCCTCCACGATGGCATCTCCCCCTTAAGGCAGATAGCCCTTGCATGTCTTACTCTATTTAATAAACACTTAACCTGACCTATGTGCCTAATTACAAATATTTTAACATACATAATTTTATATTTTCATTTGGCCATCGAGTTTCAAACTTTTAACTTAAAACACGTTTTGGGATACATTCATTATCAAATTCAAATATTCTAGTAAATTCATGATCAGACCTCTTTTGGTAGGATACACAAATGTTTTGATGTCCGTTGATTACCCTATTTTCAAATTCTTAATAAGCTGTCTTGATAATATGGCACATTTACATGGTCACATCATCTTGACTGCACATGGTACTTCTGTCGAATTCGCAAATGTATTCTGTCAAATTATGCAGAGTTTTACACAAATGTGTGATTACAAAACAAGGAAAAGTTAAGTTATTGGCATATCTATAACATATAGTTATTAATTTTGATGAGGATTGCAGAATTTGGTGGTAATTTTATTTTTTAATTAACCGAAATAAGAAAAAAGTGTAAACCCAAAGTGATTATTTTTTAGTTATAAAAAAATAAACCGATGAGTTTAAAATGAGCAACTATAAAACCTCTATTCTAAAAATTTTTAAAAAGTACATGTTACAATAATATGTGGTTGACAAAAAAAAAAAAAAAATAAAAATTGTTTTAAATAAATTGCCAAAATGTTTTGCCATTTGAAACATAAAATAAAAGTAGCGAATATTCTATCAAGGGATCGAAAGACGTATACAATTTTAAACGTACCGTAAGGTATTTTTCATTCTTCAAACATAACATTTTTGCTAAAATCTATATTTTTGTAGTTCAACAGTTTAGAATTTTATAAAACAAATTCATAATCAAAATCGCTGTTGTTAGTTATCGAAAAATAACCAAGATACGATTTTCGCATAAATCTGACTAAACTATACAAATTGTTGCATCATACAATTAATCTTTATTTTATGCGTAAATGTCCCGTTTTTCGATTTGTATGGAACTGTCGTGTGTAGAAATACTATCGTAGTGCTGTCAAGGGAGCTTCTGAATGTAAACAAAAAGCACCACATCTGGAGACCAAAGCTTTGGAGCAGTGCTTCACTTGCAGTGCAGAGCTGGCCCCTCCTTCCTTTCTTACCTCCATGAATTTGACGAATTTTACATATGAAAAGGTGAGAGTTAGTTACTGTGTACAATCTGGTGATTTTCGTGACTTTTAGAAAATTTCGTATCTCCATTAATTGTAAGTTGGCAAACATCATCAACATATCAAAAGAAAACAAAAAATTTAATTATTAAAGAAGTATTATATAACATAAAAATAAATAAATAAATAAAGCACTTTTATTTTTTGCAACATCGTTCTGTAATTTTTTACTCTGTTGTTCTCCATATACAGCCATCTGTTTTACTTTAAAAGGGGAAAAAAAAGTGAAAATTGCACAAATCTGGCATTGTTAACAGGCAAATGCCTCTATTGCTCCTTTAACGTTTTTGTGGCAAAATACTGTATTCCCACAAAAATTTTATCTCAATCTCTTTCATTGCTGACATATTATTCCATGAGTGAATATTTTAAAATTGAATTTAAAGTAAGAAAGAGCATGATTTGGCTATTAAAACCATTGGAACTTGATATATAACAAAATGAACGAATTCAGAAATTACACAGTTGCTTCAGAGAAAGATTATTATGAGTATGGTTGTCTAAAGAATATTTAGAAGCAGGGTTGCCAGAATTTGGTGTATTCTGATAACTTTGTGACTCCTACTAAAGAGGTTGCAATAATACGTAAGTACCATATGTCATACTACCACTTATGTAATTAAATTCACTTTTAACCAAGGGTCCACAGCAGTAAGCTGAAACAAATTTAAATAGTTTTGCTGATGCAAGAGGAAGTATTTCTGTTTTTCTCTTCTCCAAGTCTGAATACTTCTGCCGAATAGTTCAGAATATTAGTTTCTTCAATTTCTTTTGAGAAGTATCTAAAAGTTTTAAATTTATATGATACATTTGTTCTAAAGCAAAATTCAAGAATGATAATCAGTCTACATTTCACAAAAACAGATATTTGCATTTCAACAAGCCAAAAATATGGAATTCCAGCTATATTCATATCACAATCACCTCAAGATAAACTGAATATAATACTCTGACACTGAGTTATATGTCAAATTCAATAAAAACCTAAAGATATTTAAATTCCAAAGAAGCTGAGTAATTTTTAATATCAGTAAATCCTTGTAAATGGTATCTAAAAAATGATCAATGCAAAAAAAATAAATAAATAAATAAATAAATAAAAATAAAAAAAAATAAAATAAAATAAATAAATAAATAAAAGTACAAATATGTAGTAACAAAAATTTTTTGCCTACATATTACAAATAAACATGCTATTTATTAGATTTGCCTACATATCAGAAATAAATTCAGAAGAAAATTTTAAATTTAAGCATAAACACAACACAACAATATTTAATCCTTAGCTATTCAGATATTAACATTAACAAACTTTTTTTATTATGAATATGAAAACATTTATTTTTGAAAAGATAATCTTATTGAAAAAATCCTGCACCCTATCTATTTTGAAAACTATTTTTTTAACATATAGTATTCCTGTAGTTGAAAAAAATAAGGTACTCTTCTGTTATCAGGACTGGATTCTGAAATGTTGTGTTCGTATATGCATGGACGTACATATGTGTATACACATATACTCACATACATACATTATCCCTTAATCGGTCCCCATAACAGAAGAGTACCCAAAAATAATAATGAATGTTCATTAATTGTTAATTTTGAAAAACTATCATTATTGTGGATTAATAATTTATCAAAACAGCACACTTACACATTTGAAATGTCACATACTTTATATAAATAAGCGACACAGATTTTTTACTCTTTTTTCCCAAATTATACAAAAATGTACTCGCATTAAAAAACATTTTAAATAAGTGTAAAATATAAATTAAGGAGTGACTTTAAATGAAATTCATTCAAAAATTTATTCTATTTTATGATGAAATGAAACTGTCCAGCAAAAACAGTATCATGAATAAGACAAATTTTAAACACGATATTTCTCATCAAAACGCACTAAAAACTGATTTTTATGGTAAATGCAAATAAAACGACTAAATATTACTCATATTATATCATTTTAAGAGCTTGTGACATAAAACATCGAAGCAGTAAATAATTTGGTCAAACTGTATACGTTAAATACGTACTCTAAAAAAATTATAACTGTCATAAAACGTTATTCAAAAATCTCTAAACACGGAAAAAATTTATACAATTGGACTATCAGATCCATTAAATTAATAAAGGAATAGTACAAAAAAAAAATGTCAACGGACGTTTATTACGCAATATTTTCATTAGGTTGTATGTTAGTTAATTTTAATAAAAATATCTTTTACCTAAAACTGATATCGCACTAAACCAGTTTTTCCCAAAGTTATGATTTCCTATAGAAGCATTACTCAACATTTAATGACACACGAAGAAATAGGATTAAAGATTAAACACAGTTATTTATATCACCATCTGAAGAAGCATGAAATTACTACGATAGTACACAAAGTTATTTTTCTCCATTATAACGAAATTAGATTCACACGAATACACGAAGATTTTTAAACAGAGAGTTAAAAATTTCTACTCAGGTAGAAATATGTATTTGTAGAAAGAGTTGAAGTGAAGATGTTTCGTCAATATAATCATCCAGATGGCATAACACCCGTTTTATTGAGAGAAAAAAAAGGGGGGCAGAGATAACTATTTCAGAAAATAAAATATTCACAAAAAAATATTTCTCTTTTCATTTTGAAAGCTCTATTTGAAGCAATTTTTAACTCATAGCTTCATTTTAAGTCTTTAAATAAATTTTAGAGTTATTTTCTTCCGAAGAAAAGGAGCCATACAATCTAAGATATCTTTGGAATACATAGACCTTTTGGTTGATTACGAATCTATTGAACATAAAAAATATTAAATTTAAGCTTAAACTGTAATCAAAAACTCCAAACCGGAATAATATTTTATAAAAGATTTGAGTTTATTTGCGAGTTATTTTTCAGAATTCGATAAAATATAATTAGCGCCCTTCGTAGTAATATTTTAACCCTTCCGATAACAGAAGAGTACCTTTAGTGTATTAGTTTTATCTGCGGTTGCGAGAAATCGTGTGATTCCATGAAACGTTTTAGAGGTTTCTTAGAACGTATGCCAAATTGAAAAATACTGTACGCAATTACTTCACAGTTAATTAAAAACCCGTCATGAAGATAGAATCATGACTTTCTAAATAATATAATATTTGAAAATATAAATTTGCTTCATAAAGCTTATTTCGAAAAAACTTTGCATATTATTAAATGTTAATAATACTGCTATTATCCGAACTAGAAGCTCCTCCAGCTCATAGGAAATAATTTGTTTCTCTTCATTTTCGAGTCTTATTAAAACCTGTTAAACACACTACAAATTAAAAACCGATTTATGAAATTACATAAATTAATAAAGTAACTAGACTTTAAAAAAAGTAAATTCATTAAACAAAAGAGGTAAAAAAAATTTTATTTTATTTTTTTCGGGTGTCGGAGATGGGATAAAAGTTGGAGAAAATGACGTGGATCTTTACGACGGATGGCAATGAGTAAGTACTCATGCCGGTGTTGTGCTAGTGGGATGTCCGTGTTTGTCCTAGTTGTCTTTGTAAATAACTATGTTTCATACGTGCATTTTACATTGCATTCATAAATGTATCGAATTTTTCTTCTACTTTCGCTTGCTTTACAGAGACTTATGCTTGTTCATTCAACATTATTTGAGCTTATTGGCTAGTTTTTTACCTGTTCAGAGATGTCCTAAGCAGGTATGGTTCAAAAAACTGCCTTCGCATCTAGGTATAATATTGTGTGAAGAACGGATCTCCTTTAGTGATATCTCCAATTTAATCGTATGGAGTTTTTGCCTAGGTATTCATCATGTTAGCATTTATGATGACACCGGTAAGTTTGCTAATTGGTGATAGTGTGATTGAGAGCTACAAATGAGTTCATGAACTTCAAAATAACGAAGCGGGAAAGCCTTAAAATAATAGGCTAATGTTATTTTATAACTTTTATTGCACATTAGAATTTAAGAACAGCTTTAACGTTTGCTAAAATATGTTAATTTTCAAAAAATGTGTGGTATTTTATTAGTTTTTCTTGTTACTTGTGCGATATGCAGATATTATTTAAATTCCAATCGTAATTTACCTATCATATTTCCCTCTTTTACCGTTTTATTATTTCACCAATATTTACTGTCATTGTTACTCCGTTGAATTTGCTGGATTGTTTCAATATAACACAACTTTTATTGAAAGAGCAGCCATCATAAAGGCAGTAAAAGCATTGAGGATTTTCAAATGCAATTAATTTCTTAAAAAATTTGTAAACTTTTTCTTAAACTGTGTGAGTCTGTATTTGGTATGTGTATGATAATTATTTATTTATTTTAAAAGTTATAATTGTTAAAAGTTTTGGGTGGTGCACTTAATGATGTTTTTATGTTGAGCTGCCATGTGATGCGAAATCTCGCCAAATCTGGCAACCTCCCATTTTTATTGAAATTATGCCAATCTGCAAAAGCCATTAGTGTTTAGGGTTACCGTTTACGGTATTTAACCGGGTTTTTGAATATTCGTCATTTCACTCTACTTCTCGTGGATAATTGTGCAAGCTAAAAGAGTTGAACATATGGATTTTGCTTATTTGATTTGATTGCAAGATAAGGTCAAGAGGTATGTGGGGAAAACTCAGATAACCGGCACTTGGCGCAATCCTTTCTGCCATCTTGAATCGTGAAAAATCACCGTATCCTCGGGAGGAATTTTTTGACGCTAAGAGGGAGCTTGCAGCAAAAGACGCTGTCCAAAAATTCCCTCTTCAGGCCAATATTGGGAAAAAGCTCTGCTGGGCGAAAATCGTGTGAGGCAAAGTATAGGGTTTGCGTTGAGGAAGTAAACCATACACGTAGGACAAATTGTAACTGATTAGTTATTGTTGTGATTAAGTAAATCTGCGTACTTTTTTTCATCTTAGCATTTTAGATTATGGTATATATAACTCCAACATTATTAACTTTTATAATTCTCTTTTTTAATTCTTACCATTAATTTGAACAATTATCCATAATAATGGTTATATATGTTTGAAAACATGTTCTTTATATAAATGCAGGGCTCTAGTGTAGAATTGGGTGCCCTTTCGAATTGGCGAAAAATTTTGTTCCGTTTTGGCGATGAGATCCCATTTCTGGTTACCATGAGAGTTTTAACATGGTTTTAGCTTCTTGATTTATTTAATTGAAAATAAATCGATATGCACATGGACAAAGTCAAAGCAATGTGCAATCACTAGTTTGCGCAATTCTCTGATTTTTTTTTAAGTGAAAACAGGTCGATGTGTACATGGACACGGAGTTTGTGAAATTCTTTGACTTCTTGTTTTGGTTTTGTGTAGCGGCCATCTTGAAATTGTGCCTTATTGGCGCCAATCTTGGCGTCAAAACAGAATCGCCAAAAAACAAGGGCACCCAATTGTAAACTTTTACCAAATGCAGAAATGACCACGAAAATGCAATATGCATCACATAGTTAAAAGATGAAAGCTTTAAAAAATAAAATATGCATGTATTACCATGTAATCCTGAATTGCAGGGAAACATGGTTTGTAGCAAGCGCTTCTATGGCTTTTCACGATGCAATTGTTTAAATTTCTAAAAAAGACTAATCAGATATAATAGGATAAGGTAAGTGAATGTGTTTGTATTTATTCTATGAAAAGTTAAACCGTAAAATATTATTTCAGTTATGCATTTGTTGCAAGTACAGTGGTGCAAAGATTTCTATGTTTTACTCGTGTGAAGTTCGATTTACAATGCATTCATTACTATTAAACATGAACATGAGTATCACGTCAGAAAAATCTATAAATATAAATCTTATTCAAAGATTTGAAAATACAAATTTAATTAACTTTTCTTTTTTTTATAAAAAAATAGCAGATTTTATTCTATAAAAATAAAATCTTAGATTAGAAGTGTGTAGTTAACTTACGTAAGTCTATAATTAAGAGTTTTAAATTAATTATATGTAAATAAACATGGGATAATGTGAGCCAGTAAGTACGGAAAGGGAGCAGATTTTGTCATTTTCTTGCATAAAAATAAAATTATCTTATTCTAATTACAGGTGTAATTAATTTATTTAGAAATTAATTAAACAACAAATTCAAAACGTCTACTGACAAAGTCATTGGATCATAAGCACAAAGATATATCTGCGAAATCACAATACCCAACGCTAAGTGTTTACATATAGAAAGAAAATATCTCTTTCCTTTTCCCTATCGTAGTTAACATTGAGCTAGCAACCTAAACACTATAACCACTGTTTGGCACCTATCGCCCAAGTTGGCGAACGCGATTTCAGGAACCTCGCCAAGTGCCGGTTATCTGAGTATCCCCGGTATGTGATAGAATGGTGCATGAATTATGCTTTAATTTTGAATGCTTATAAATGTCCTAAGTGCAAAAATAGTATGAAATTAGTTGAAAGAAGAGATGTGACAGATTTGTGTGAATGTCGATTTTGTCTGTCTCCTTCTTCCAAGCATGGCATCAAAAGGAGTGTGAGGAAGGGCTCTTGGTTTTTCAAGGGATGATTACCTGTGATTCTGATCTGTCAACTAACATATTTGTGGCATCAGAATAGCAAGGATCAATTTATTATGGATGACTTGCATGTGTCTGACTACACTGTAATAGATATTTTGTAGAGAGAGAAGTGTATAGATGTGCTTGTGAGAGAATGGCATACTTGGAGGGCCTGGAAGTGTGTTTGAAATTCATGAAAATAAGTTTGGAAAAAGAAAGTATCACTGTGGAAAAAAAATGTAGAAGGTAAATGGGTATTTGGATATATTGAAAGGGAGATCGAGCAAATGTTTTTTCTGTGTGATTGTTGTTATAACTCTGATGTTATTATAAATAAATTAAAAGTTTTAAAGAAGCTATATATGAGAACTGAATATCAAGAAAATATCATACTTTTAACAAACATGTTGTATAAGGATGTAACAGCATATTTAAATTAACACAAATTTAATTATTGCGGTTTTGCTGTAATTTATGTTTCCAGCTTTTGTAATGCATGCTTCTTGCTGCTAAGTTAACAATTCGGAATATAGTATCAAAATCATTTTGATAAAGTTATATTCCTTTCCCACTGCAATTGCAAAACACGTAAAATTTTTTCTGAATGTTGTATCATTTTCGTTGGTCCAACCCAAAATAAATAAAACTAGCAAAAACATTTTTCACATTAGATTAAAAAAAAAAAGTTGTTAGTGTATGTGTGATTAAAATGTTGGAAGATTAGGTAGGTATTAAGCAAAAACAAAAATTTTAGCATTTTGTGATACATCACATTTTAGAAACGAAGTGTGATATTCTACAGTTTTATGATAATGCAGATTTTAAGGTAATTTTCATTAATTAGAATTTGACTGTACTTTGGTACTTTTCAGGCTGCTCTGTCTCATATTTTTGTTATTGCTAACTAAATTAAAATTAGTAGCTGTCAGTATAGTATTCTCTCTTACATTAAAACGTATATACACGTAGAACTTAAATTGCTCTAGAACATAGCTCCGGTACTGCTCAGTTTCTGAGATAAATCAGAATTTTAGCTGGAGTACACCGGAGCATTAAATAAAAGGGTTTCAGTACTTCTTTTATGTAAGTAAAGTACAGTTCCAGCAAACAAATTTTATTTTAAAAATAAATATGCCTTTAAAATTGATTATAACTTCCATATTCATGCCTGTCTTTCTCTCGAAACAAACATTTTGATGGAGGTTAAGACTTTTAAGGAAAGAAAAACCCCATCCACATGTCAAAAGTCTTATTTTCCAGGTAGTACAATAAATTTACAAAAACTGATAAAATATTTTGTTCCCGAAAATATTATGTGATTACCTTGGTCTTCCATGCCAGTTCTAGCAGAGCTCCTGCAGACTTAAACATGTAACCAAATATGGAGGACAAAAATTGTCACTAATGGAGACCTTACATTTGTTCGCATGTTGTCATCGTATCGGATTTGGAGGAAATTCTTTTGTTCAGTCGCATTCTGCTTGACAGCTAGAATTATATTGGCAGGGAATTTCAGTCAAAATGAGTTGGACTCTTCTCTGATTTTGAAGCTACAATTCTCCATTAAAATTTCTTTTCATACTCTCATATTGTTTCTAGCATTCTCTTTATTTTCAACAGTAACATTTTAATCATTTTACTTTTTTCCACTGGTATGCTGGAAAAAGAAGTTGCCCCCCCCATTGAAATCATGTTGTGCTGTATATTTAGGGTCTAAATTCTAGAGGCCGTTTTTGATGTTTTAGGCCGAAGAAGATGTTTTAGTTGTAAAATCTTTGTTACTTGATGCTTTTCTTTGTGTCATTACCATTGTGAATTTTTATTTTCAAACAAAATTTGAGATTTCATCTCGCTGAAAAATCAGCTGTAGTTTGTGAGGGGGGATGAATCTTTTCTAAAATTCATGGGTATTTGAAATATTTGCTATTAGATTATGAAAGCAAATTTAAGAATTTAATTTTTCTTTGAGTATATTAGTTTCAGGTAAAACTGCATATTACGGGCCAGTTTGGCGCATTTTCGAAAAGTCGCCAAATCAGTTATTCTTGCGCGTTTTAGGAAATCACTAACTCGCCATATTAGATGGTTGCGAATTTGGATGAATCCTGTAAACATGCAAAAATATCTAAAACAGAAGTTCAAGAAAAGTAATGATAAAGTATTTGAAAGTTAATAACTATGTATTTTATGGCATCAACAATATTAAAACTTTTGGTGAAAATGCGCTTTAGCCCACTGCTTGGCGATGTTTTGAAAATCGCCAATTCGGCGCGTTTCTGCGAAACGTCTTTGCAATTAATTGCAACCTTCCCGACACGCTCCGCGAAAACCTATTGTAAACAAAACATAGAATTCTAAAGCATAAATTAGTATGGAAACTGTTGCCACAAAAAGATAATAAAATAATATGCAAAACGAACATTACGATCATTAAAATATTTGTCAGTTAGGTTTAAATTAATTATTTACATTTTATGTTGTAATACTTACACATTTTATGCCGTTACATAACCTTCACGACACGCTCCGCGAAAACGTAACCAAAATGGCATCCAAGAAAGAAGGAATTTTTTTTAAAAGGGCATTAAAATTACAAACGATACCATGTACACACCGTTCCGTTTTAACTTAAAAAAAACATCTGAGAGTTTCACAATGTAGGCAACGTACACAAATGAACAAAATAAGCTAAAATAACGAAAATAAATTACAAGAAAATACCATGTGCACAGCGTTCCTTTTCAATTTAAAAAAAACTTCAGCGAATTGCATAATGTAGGCAGCGTACACAAATCAACAAAATAACCAGCTTTCATACACCAATCAATCACGTTTCCCTTGCACTTCCAATAAAGTAATAAATGTACATGTACATTCACTCACCTCTCTCAGCATCACAGCTAAATCCATAGCAACTTGGTATTTAGCGAAATATACGTACGAAAATAGCAAACACTCAATAGAAAAACACCGCATTCAAAGAATAAAACGAGAACTGAAATAACTACTCAAATTAACACGTAAGAATTTCGAATAAACCGCTACGTCATCTCACATTACCAATTAAACCGTTCTTTATAAAATAGGAAATACGCATGTGCGAAAGCTACATGTTTCCGTAGCTTCAAAATACCCAGTCAGCCATGTTCGCGGATATACGAAGTTACCCATGTTGGCCCGTTTATTGCTCATTCAAAAACAATCGCCGCCAAGCAGTGGGCTAAAGCGCATTTGAGCCAAACTTTTCATAATATATACCATTTTCAAGACAGTAGCAAAATGGAGTAAAACGTTTTAGCACGAAATTTAAGAAATTGTAATAAGCAGTAAATGAGCAATAAATGATTGGAAAGCATTCATATTTAATCTAAAACTTTAAAAAAAAAAATGCAGAAGAAAAGGGACAGCTTGAGTATAGGATTCCATTGGCGATTTTTTGGTTTGGCAACCGAAAAATGTCGCCAAGCCATGGAAAAGCAGTTAAAATTGAAAACACAAGTTAGAAAGCACGTTTTAACCAGAAGAAAATTTTAGAATATATGTTTAAACAGCAAATTTGAAGGTGCATAAGTAAGTGGGGGCATATTTTAAATAGTAGTATTGAAAATACAAGCTTAGCCTTAGAAAAGCAGTTAAAATTGAAAATAGAAGTTAGAATGCACATTTTAACAAGAAAAATTTTAAACACAAATTTAGAATATATATTTAAATAGTAAAACTGAAAATAAATAAAGAAGTGAAGGCATATTTTTAGCAGTCATACGGAAAATACAAATTTTAAGTTGTAAAATTGAAAATAGGAGATCAGAATATATGTTTAAATTAAAAACATGAAAATATGAGTTAAGAATGCATGTTTAAATTAAAAAGAAAGAAACATTTGAAAATACTCAAGTACATAGAGGCATATTTTAAGCAGTAATATTGAAAATACAAGTTGTAAGTAGTAATATTGAAAATACAAGTTTTAAGTAGTAAAACTGAAAACAGAAGTTCAGAATACATGTTTACATTAAAAAAAAAGTAAATACTAGAAATTTAGTAAAGTTTACAAAATCATGGTAAATTTACAAAGAAATCCTATACTCTGCCCAGTTTTTGTACTTATTATATTTATAATAAGTAGTAGAAACTCGCATTTGTTTATATCCACACTGAAATGTAACAATACAATGGAGATAAAATTCAAAATCACGTGCTCATTCAACACCGACTCTACGGCTCATTTCAACCATGTGCTTAACCACATAATAATAGACACACACCTCCATTTACACAAATCTGTCGCATCTTTCATTTCAAGTAATTTCAGACTATTTTTACACTTGGGACATTCGTACATATTCACAATCAAACCATAATTCATGCACCATTCTATCACACATCTTTTGCCCTTATCTTGCAAATGAATCAATTAAGTAAAATCCACACGTTCAGCTCTTTCGACATCAGCCATTTTGCTCACACAATTTACTAGAAGCACGGTGAAATGATGAAAATTCAAAAAGCCCGTTTAAATGCTATAAACTGTAACTTAAATCCTAACGATTTTCATGACGCCAAGAGGTTACCAGATTTGGCGTGATTTCGCTTCATTTGGTGATTGGCCCGTAATCTGCAGTCTAGCCTAGTTTCATCACTGAAGTGATTTTTTTTTTTTTTGATTCATTAAAATCTGTTCTGGTTGTATAGTAAGTTTGCATTTGAAGATATTGCCACTGGTATTTAGAATATCCTAATATGGGTTTTTTTTGTCTTCAGTTGCAGAAAGTATGAAACGGACCTCTGCATATCTTTAACTGGAGTTTTCAGTGTTCCAGTAGCCGACTGGGTAAATCTATTAAATGCGGATAATTTGACTTCAGCTCAAACAAGATGGCTATATGGATATTTTTGTATTTTATCCCATATGTCATGCGAATATGAGCCAGGAAATCTCCTGCTCCTTAGGCAGATAGCTTTCATAATGCTTTGGCATAATCAGTGATAAAACATATGTTTTGAGAGGGCTGAAAGATTAAAAATTTTTGCAGTGAGAGATCTGAAGTCTAGGCTCTTTCATTTAAGGACGCTCAATTTTTGCTTCATAACACAAGGCGATAAACCTTTATTCAGTAGGATAAATCTTTTATGAAATGAATGAGACACCCTGCCTTAATTTCACGTCACAACTAAAATGTTAGAAGTGTATAAAATCTTTAATAACATAGTTGCCATTGTGGACTCTTACCTGTTTCTACTATTTCATCAATAAACATGCCAAAAACTATTTTATAATCAATATACATATCATATATTTAATCAGATATTTGTGTATTAGCGTAACTGCCTTTGGTGCAGTTTGTGGTTTCTTACAGAAAAAAATGGTGATTTGGTGAATTTGCAGATTGCAATTTACAATGGATATGGTTACTTAAAGACCACTTATGCACATGGTTGCCAGAGTTTGGCGACTTCTGAAAATTTTGCGTTTTCTGTTATGGTGATGGCAATAATACACAAATACCTTTAACTAAAAGTTCTGAGTGTAGTAAATACTTTGTTAGTGGCATGGCTTTACCACAACTTATTGTCTTGGTTTGCTCATGGCACATCATTGAGCATTGTTAAGGAAAAAAAAATTGTAAAAATGTATTTCAGGGATACTCCTTGGCAAAAATTGCTGATTTTTTGGCGCCATTCCTGTTTACATTCAATGCCCTCCCCAGTGAAATGGCATCCAAAACATAATGCAGTAAACATAATTAAAACAAAAAATATATAATCTCAATAAACTGCATTTTGAAGGAAATAAGGAAATACATACGAATGAAAATACATGTTATCTTCTCAATACAAAAAGGAAATATCGACTTACCTCATTGAAAAGTTTGTTTTTTCGGTATACGAGCCACAGAGAATTCCTTCGCAGCATCCGAAAACTATTTAAAATTATCTCAACTAGAATCTGTATACTGCCGTTGTCACATAAATTCACAGCAGTAAAAATGAAAAATATTCTTCATACTGCTGGACTGTCGATGGCATTTCTTTCGAAAATCCCTTTTTATTATACCCCACATACCTTCCATAGTGTTGATATGAGTTCTGGTTTCCAAATCCTTGAATCCCACTGCGCAATTTACCAAGAGGTGAACGAAGCCATTTAAATTTTCATTTACACGCCAGTCATCAATGTTTTCTTTCCCAATCATTTTAAGGTGTGCTGAAACTTCAGGTTAATCATACTGCTAGCAGGCATTTTATGGTGTAAAGCACAAAATAAGCAACATACTTCCTAACCAACATCCAACACATAACTAAGCCCTTACAAATATTTTCCCATTAGTCAAATTCACCGCAATCAAGCAACTAATCATGTCACAATAGTGTTTCCATAGCGTTCAACTACTCAGGTTACCATAAATGAAACAACAACTTGGCAATAATCTTACAGCTACCCCCCAAAAAAACTGATGACCACGATTTTCTTATTAATGTCATTTTAGATGTCCATTTTGTATCACTGGTGATAATTTATTTAAAAAAGAATTGATTGCATTACATTTGAAATGCATATCAGTAATATTGATTTGTTGTTTTAAGTGAATTCCCTTCAATTCATGCGGAACCCAAATATCAAGCTTCTTGATGAGTCCAAGGCGTCTTATGTGATTTTCAGTTGTTGTGTGCAATACATTTAATCATTTTGGTAATCTCTCATGCAGTTATATGACAATTTGATTCAATTATAGCTTTAATTTTGTCATCACGAACTTCAGAAGTTAGGTTAGGACGTTGGCTATTTTCAGATGCAGAATCCCCAGAACGAAATTTTAACACATGTGTTCTGTTAAGAAATCAACACCATAATCTTCATATATCTGTTTGTGAGCCTTCATGAGAACAAAGTAAATTATATCAAAAATGCTTATTTTTCCACCCTATGTTAAAACTGACCGTAAGCTTATAGTTGTAATAAAAAATACTTGAAATTTGTTTCTTTAGAAACCTAAAAGTATCAGCTTCCAAGTCTTAAAAAAAAAAGGAATAAAAAATAAACATAATGATATCTCTCTGTGCAAACCGAAATTACTTTTTTGCGGACCCAATATACACATGTGTCTATAGGTAAAATATATTTTATTGTAAAAGATTATACTATCCTGAAAAGTGGAAAAAACTATTGTGGTGGAAAATATTAAGGAAAAAAATTAGCAAAAATATTAAGCTGTTAAAACTAAGTATTACTAAAGCATTTTTAAAATAAGTAATAAAATAGAAATATATATATATATATTTAAAAAAAAAGCTGCTGGCAATTTGCAAATTAATTATCCATAGTTTAATGCTTCAAACAGACTTATCAGCGAGTTTAGGCAAGAACAATGAAAGAGCTCTGGACATACACATAATAAAATAGTAATAAATACTGCAGTTTTGGTTTCTTACAAAGTTTCACTTAAGCAGTTAGCATTATTTACATAAAATTCAAGTTGCGTAAAGATACACAGAATACATTACATAACCTGAAGGGAGAGTTACAATATTTGAATTATTCACACATAACCTGAAGGGAGTTACACTATTTGAATTATTCAATATTTATCTTGAAATATATTCAGTTTTTGAAAAGGTGGAAGTGTGAGGCAGTTATGTTTGAAGTGTCAAAATTTATTACCAAGCTGCCTCTGAAGTAACTTCTAGTGGAACATTTATGTGCTTCTGTGTTCCTGGCATTCTTGGAAGTATAAGGAGAATGCCTGTAGTATTTGTTATAAACTGTCCAGTAGAATGTTTTGGAGAGCTTCAGTTATCTAATAACATTGATTCTATGTTAGTAATAATAATAATAAAAAACTGGGCAAGATTTGATAAATAAAATGGAGTACTTAGGTATTAATGCAACCACTTGGTACAGTTTATTGGTTTTGTGCTCATGAAAAGGTGGAAATTACTTATTGCAAGTAGGTGATCTTCACAATTATTTTTAGAAACATTCCTAAACTATCAATATATATTGTAAGTTGGCAAACATTCTGAATATATCAACAGAAAAAACACTTTAAAATTTAGAATATAAATCTTAATTATTAATAAAAATTAAACACATTTTTCTCAAAATCATTCTCTAATTTTTAGCACTATTCTTTTCCCCATGTGCTCGACAATTTGTTTTCACTTAACCTTTTGCACCTAGGCGGTTGCGATAATACCAAAGTACCTAAAGGACTGTTATGAGTATGGTTGCTTGAAGAATAATTATGTGCATAGTTGCCAGAGTTTGGCACATGTGGGAAAATTTGGCGAATTTTACAAAGGTATTTGTGGTAATGTGCAAGTGACTAAAATGATTGTGGGGTGACAGGAATTTATTTGTAAACCAAAAAGTCCAAATTTCACTGCTTACAATACTATATTGCACAGAATAGTAAAAAAATTCATAGTGTAACATAAACTATGCCATCCTGAGTGATGTGATTTTATACTATTTTTAATAGAGAGCACATAATTGCCTTCTAATAACAATATTAATGCACTTCAGATTTCATGCATGGTACATAATTTTTCTGAAGATTCTGAATGGTGTGAACAATGAAGTATATTTCATGTTTTTTATATGAGTGATAATTAAGCTAATGTTTCTCTTCCAGCTTATTGCTTATTAAAAATAAGTAAAAAAAGCAACCTTAGATCAACATAGATTTTGAAGTGTCTTGCAGAGGACACAAGACTCTCTTCTTCAGGAGCCTTTTTTTTTTTTTTTCCTATGCTGAGAAAGAGGAACTAACATGAGGTCACCTTTTGAAATCAATGAGAGTTTTATTTAGGAGCTATGCTAATTAATCTAAGGTTTCTTTTTTGCGTACTTTTAATTTTTACATTAGCCTATTCTTTTTCAGATATATTTATTACATTACATGTATGTGACTTCAGTTTTACACAAAAAATAATAGAACTTTGATTTTAGAGATCAGAATTATGAAAGAAATAATTATTCATAAAATCTTTGATGAAAAGAAGGAAGGATGTAGAAACAAATCATATGTCCTTTAAATTAGTTTTGAAGATCTGTTTAGTGTGGTAGTTTTAAATCGATTAATTTTCCAGTGTTAATTTTCTGTTTTAAGGGCATAAGAAACCATGCAATCACTGGTTATATAATCGTAATAAAGTTATGAATAAAATTAGTGTTTTAATTGTAAAAATTTTAATTTATATTTCTGATGATTATATTTTTTGTTGGATAAAGATGCTTTAAAAAGTTATTGCATCTAGCATCACTTGATTTATTTCCTTGTTACTTAATGTATATTTTATTTAAAGGTTTCATAAAAGCTAATGGTGAGAAATTGTATGAAGAAACCAATCTTCGAAAAAAGCTGTATTTGAAGAAGAAATGCACTTTCAATATGGTATTTAGTGATGGAAGAGTTCCCTTTGTATATAATACCAGTAGTATGTGTTTTTCTTTACATGTTCTATATAATAAGTTTCACTTTTTCGTTTTTTGTAATTTTGATTTATAAGCCCCTGGGGGTGAATCATATCACCATAAAATTTCATTTAAAATGAACAATTTATTTATCATTTAATGTGTGCTAGGTGAAAATTTGTGAATATAGTAAAAACTAGGAATAATTGTAATTCAGGGTTCGTACGGTCCTTAAAAGTCTTTAGGTTTTTTGGGATTGACTTTTGGTCCGTAAAAGTCCTTAATTTCGGCCAAAATCGACAGAAGGTCCTTAATTTTAATCATCTGAAATTTCTGTCTGTTTTTGCTACTGCCATTTTGAGTGTGAATTAGTATTTTGGACGAATATTTTTGGCGATTCACTAACGTATATGGGTTATCTTTTGAATGAGTAAATGGGTTCATGTGTTATAATTTATTTTTAGTTCTAATATAAATAGTGGGATACTTGAGTTTCTAAGCAAGAAGTGAAGCATAAGCATTTCAAAATTCATTTTTCTAATGAAGAGCTCTTAAACAACTTTTCACTTTTGGTGATGTGAAGTTTTTTATTTAATGGTTCTAAATTTGGCGACTTATCAACATTTTGGTGATTTTAAGACCAGTTTTTGTAGAAAATTTTTAATTCCGAGATCTGGGAATTTTTTGACGATATTTTTTAATACATTGTAACATTAAAATAAAATATTTTTATTTTTTGCTGTCATATTATAAAGTTCCATTTTAATAGCTTACTATGCAATATTTTGAATCTGAGAAATAAACAAGGTATAAGGCTATAAAACACAATTTACGAGCAGTTCTTACGAAAAGCGAAATTTGCTATGTAATTAATTAAAAATGTCTTCTTAAGTTTTTGATAGTAAGCATTTTTCCCATGTAATTGTCTCAGAATATTCAGAATTCTCGGAATATGCATCAGTTTTCTCTATAAAATTAATTTTACAGTTTTCCCTTTCTTTTTCTTTTTTTCAAAATATTTCTAGTTTTTTGCTATTACAGAATTCTAAAAGTTATGACATTTGTAGATTTTGTTGCTCAGTTTGTCACTAAATTCTAAAAATTCTACCACATCAGCTCTATAACCAGCCCTTACCATATATATTTTATATTTCTTCTGAATTTTGATATTGCTAAGGAAATAATATTAGCAGCCTTTTCTCTGCATTCTAAATGCATTTAGTTTTTTTAGAATAACAGAAATCCTTAATTAAATCCAAAAATTCTAAAATGAAAAGGAAATGTGTTGAAGAAAACTGAATACATAAAAAAAAATATTCTTTAAAGATATGTATAGTTATTATTATATAAATTACCCAGTTGTTCATGATTTCTGCCTTTATTATAGTTTCCCATTTTCTCATATGGTAGAGTTACTGAGCCAGCTTAAATTAAAATTAAATTGTATAGTCTTTGACCACTAGTCCACATTTTTAGTTTGAATTTGATTGTTCTTGTTTAATTACATCACCACAAACTGTAATTGATTTTGTTAGCATCAGAACATGCCTTTATGTTCTAAGTTCTCTTTAAGTAAGAGGCTTATTTGAACCTTTGTCTGACATTGTAGTTACTTTCAGACATAACGATAATTTGCTTCATGTCTGTCAGGAGGTTTTGGACTATTTAACTTTTACCAGATCAAGTAAACCCTCATAGCTATATAGTAGAAAGTTTGACAAGTTAGGAGATAAAGCACACAGAAAGTAGTGAGAATACTGGTTTGCGTATTGAGACAATTTTCTGATTGTTATAAAAGATGCTTAAAGGGAAGGAAATCCAAATTAACCAAAATGTCTGGGAAGGCTTCAAATTAAAAAGATGTATAAATATTTGGTTGAGTTTGTTGTTACAAAACATAAATGTTTTGTAGCTTTTAATGTGTAATTATCCTAATATCATTTAAGAATCTATGTCATAAATTACATGTATTTTAAACTGAGAAATTTTATTAGATTGTAATTTTAATAGGGATTTTTTAACAAATATTGTTTAAAAAATAAATAAAATTTTATATTGGCCTATAAATCCATAAAAACTAAGGTCATCTAAGTACACTGGTGTGCAAAACTTAAGCAACAATGTAAAAATTTAGCAGCTAGCCATGAAATTGCAGAAAAGGAGGTCTGGAGATCAGTACAATGAACACGTAAGTCAGTAGAAACGTCATGCATATGCAAATATCAGGAACGAAACGTCAGAGGCGGCATAAGCGTACACAAAACGCGTGGTCGGCACGCGCAGCTCAACAGTAGAGTAAAAGGAAGGACGGAGACGCAATTCAACATATTTGCTGCAAGTGCCAGTGAGGTAGTTCGTGAAATATGGCTAGAAGAAATCATCTGGACGACTTCACATGTGGAAGAATGATTGGAAAGCTGGAGGAGGGGCGTACTGTCACCAGTGTAACTGCAGAGTTCAAAATCAACAAAAGTGTCATTTCCCGCGCTTTGAAAACGTTCCAAACCACAGGTACAGCTGTTAGAAAGGTTGGTGGTGGCCGACCGAGGATGACATCTGCAGGGGATGACCGATATATTGTCCTGCAGGCAAAAAGAGGCTGACAGCAGTGAGCAAACGCCATTGCTCAGCAACTCTGTACAGCAACGGGGCGACAAGTGTCGCGGTTTACTGTGGCCAGACGCCTTCACAAAGGAGGCCCACCGTCCTGAACGCTGCTTCCCATTGAAAGATGGCCACCGACGCCTCTGTTTACAGCGGTGCAGAGAGCACAAAAACTGGACAACTGATCAATGGAGTCATGTTCTCTTTACGGATGAGAGTCGGTTCAGTACCAGAAGCGATTCTCAACGCGTTTTGATATGGAGAGGAACAGAACCCAGTTTTATCCCAGGAACATCAAGGAAAGACACCGTAACGGTGGTCCTGGAGTTCTTGTCTGGGAAGGCATTATGCTGAACAGGCAAAATGAGCTCCACGTTTTCGACAGAGGGTCTATAACCGGGGATCGCTATTGTGAGGAGGTACTCCTTTCCCATGTGCGTCTGTTCCGAGGTGCCATTGGTCCAGACTTAATTTTTATGGATGACAATGCATGGCCACATCGGACTCTTGCTGTTGAGGAGCTACTAGAAGGTGAAGATATCACTCGAATGGATTGGCCAGCGTACTCCCCAGATTTAAATCCCATTGAACATGTGTGGTATGCTTTGAGGAGATGCATTGCAGCACGCTTATATCCTCCGGAGAGCACCCAACAACTCAAACAGATGCTGATTGAGGAATGGGCACTCCTAGCACAAGAAATGTTGCACCAGCTGTTTCTGAGTATGCAGAGACAGTGGGAAGCAACCATTGCAGTGAGGGGAGGGCATATTTCATATTAAGGAGCATCTGCTTGTTGTTCTTCCTCTTGGATAGACAATCATGAGTCGCGATACTATGCATTCAATAAAGTTTGTTTTTGTTTGATTCCATACCGTGTGCATTGTATTCCTTTTTCAGCTCCGATGCTTTCGTCATCCTTTACGTACTCTCCTTCATTTCTGCATTTCATGTCTCTCAGTTGATTTCTCGTGGAGTTATGGCAAAAAGCCCTGCTGTTGCTTAAGTTTTGCACACCAGTGTACCTAATTTAATTATTTATAACTAACTGCTGACCTTAAAAATTATCTCTGGATATTAAAGCGATTTATTGCCTTTCATTAATCCTTACCTTGGTCACAAGAAAAACGCAAAAATTCATGTAAAACTTATTCTTCTGCGCATTCTACTCATTCTTATTGCATCTATTGAGACTTAAAACAATATGCCACCCGTGCCTACATCAGGCCTTTTAGGTTTGTTCTAATCAGTAGATCTCTTTCTAGGTAAGCAGCAGCGGGTACAGGACGATCGTGCTGATTATGATCTTACTTCTCATTTTAATCTGTGCCGCTTGACATAAAATCTACTTGCTATTTGCTAAACCTCTAGACTGAGCAAGTATGTGACAAAAATGAAATATTAGAAAAATAAATAAATAAATAAAGATAACTGTTAGCAAAACATAAATAAAATGTCACTTATCTTCTTTCAAATATGTCCAAATATTATAAATGTAAAATATTTAATGCTGCTTGATTCATTTTATAAAGTTGATTTTATTCTCAAACTTAATAATTGTGCTAATTAATTCATGTTTAATAATAATTCATCCTACTTACGGATCTATTTTCTTGTTAGGATTGTATAACAAAAATGAAGTTCAGGCATAGATAATATTTTTAATTGAATTTATTCAGTTCCCATTTACTCATAGGTCCTTAATTTTTTTCATTAATGATTCTTAAAAGTTCTTAAAGGTACTTAATTTCCGTGTGCAGAAATGTGTACGAACCCTGTAATTTATTCATGAGTTAGCTTAAATTTAAAATGAATGCTACAGTGTCATGTGCCTGAGGGCTTAATTTCATGGAGCTGGCATCATTGTGCTTTAGTGCAATAGCTCTGGCCATATATAAGAGATATGTATCCATTGGTTCTTTAATACTATTTAAATGTAATAAATATGGATGTTGCAGTTACTATCAAAATTTATTCTCAGTTAAGATAATTTATTTTTATGTTTTTTCCCCTCATCCCATATTTCATTGATGATTTTATTGCTGAAATGACAGTCTAAAATGGAAGTTTGTTATTTTTTTACTAACTTATAAATCAGATTTGGAAGAAAAATTGGCAAATAACTCAAATTTCAGAATAGTAAAGAATTTTGATAGTAGATATTTAATTTTAGAAGAGGAAACAAGCAAAGATAATTTCAAGTGTAATTTAGAGTGCTATAAAATATTTATGCCACCAGATCTGTGTCAGTTCAATTTGTAGGTAGGAAAGAAAAGTAATATTTTGTTAATGAAAGTAATAGGTAGGAAAGAAAAGTAATATTTTGTTAATGAAAGTAGTAAGTTGGAAAGAAAAGCAATATTTTGTTTCATTTGGAAAGAAAAGTAATCTTTTTAAAAGTTAATACCTCACTTTTAAAAAGATTGACTACAAACTGCCACTGAGAATTAATGTCATTTATAAAAGCAGTTGTGAGAGAAAAGGGGACTTTTGCAGTTATTGTTATGAAATAAAATTCTTAAAAGACTGGTAAAATGGTAATCATATTTGAAGTGGGAAATAGTATTTCCCATTAGTTGCTTTAGCTGATTATCATACATATTTAATTTCCTATTTATTACATGTAGGCTTTAACCATGTTTCGTTATGTTACTCGGTGAATCCCAATTTTTGTTGCTGAAGTCATAAACAGAAAAATTTTCTCATAATTCAGATTTGGATTATCTTAAGTATTTACTTAACATTACCTAATAAGAAATGGAAATCATTTAGGCTAGCACTTTAATAAGGGTAAGAATTGCAGTATATGATGTAAGAAACATAATTGTATATTTTTATGAGACTTTATTTAGTTCACTTATATTATTTGTTGCTATGGTCAGATGTTTGTCATCAATATTTAACTTATTCCCTGAAAAATTACAGAGCTCAAATTTTTCATACATACACTCTTTGTAAATAGCAATACAATGTGGTAAACTGGTTTTTCAAATTCAGTTTAGATTGTTAATTTAATGTTGAACTGATTTTTTGCACATATCTTTATTTAACAAACAAACTAAAAATCTCAGAATTTTACTGTTTATGTTATTAGAGCTGAAAAAAGTTTAAAATGAAATCTGTAACTTATTTTCTGACTTTTTGCAGATTTTTGAAAATCACTTAATTTTTTTTCCTTAGTTTGGTATCATTAGTTTAAATTCCAAATTTATATCTGTTATAAAATTATGAAATTTTCACTGGTTTTAAAATGAAGTATGTGTCCTCTTTTAAAACAAGAATGATAAATGATATTAAGTGAATTATTTTTTACATTAATTTTAAGAAATATGCTGCAGTATGAAGTAGAAGAGAAAGTTTTGGTTCTTCTGTGGGCGTTGTTTGAAAATATGGGTACAAAGTTATACTATCATTATGTCGTACTATTTTTCATATTTCCTTATAGGTTTCTGTAATATTAATTATGTTTATTCTGTTGCTATAAAGATTTACTTCAGAAGAAATTTCCATTTTTTTTTGGCAGATAGATTATTCATTTTATTTTATTAATCTCAAAAACACCAGAGTTTATTTGCAGTGAAATCCATCATGTCATTTTACATTTTTTCCATGTCATAAATATATGTATATTTTTCTTCGTATTTTATTTTAAAAGCTGATTTTTGAAATTTTGTTATATGAAATAGAAAGCTATAAATTCTTCACCCTTTTTTAAAGTAGGAATGATAAAAAATAATAATTATTTGACTTTCTAAAATACTTTTAAAACTATCTGCATTTTGTATTAGTTTTTATTTAACTCGTTCATGGTGTTTCTCATTATGGCCAAAACTTTACCATAACTCTTTAAACTATTGACTCAAATTTTGGACTCGCATGTTTTACGGATGACAACAATGAAGTGATTTTATAAAAATTTGATTTAATGGTGAAATGTTTCTTTGCATACACATTTGTTTGACTGACAAACTAAAATACTCAGATTTTTACTGTTTATATTATTGGAGAGAATGAAAAAAATTTATATGAAATTCTTAATGTTAGTTTTAATTTTTTGGCAAATTTTCGAAAATTGCTCAGTTTTGCCACTTTTTGGAGTGAGAGAATTGTTGAAAGTTGGAGTGATTATTTATTGTTGAAAAACAGTTTTTCAAATTGAATAATTTGATTGATAATGTGTTACTGAGAATAAAAAGTTTAAAAGTTATTTTTTAAATAAACTTTTATTTGAAACTTATAAACTAATTAATGAACTAAAAGGAGAAAAAAGATTTATAACATACTAGTTTAAGGGAACAAGAGATTTAATAATTCTATTTACAAAATTTATTTACAGCCTTACAAAAGTTTTATATTTATGGATATAAAAGCAGTAGGTGCCTAAATAATGGATTCTATTAATTGTATTATCAACAGTATTAACTTTATAAATTTACCCCACCAGTGGCCAAGTGATATACTGATATTTCAGTTTGGTTTAGATTTTAACCCAGGTGAACTAGCTAGCTGCATGGTTAGTTCTCATGGTTTTCACAATGTGCAATGCGAATACAAGCCAGTCACTCTCAGAAATCCCAAAAGGCACTATTTCTCTCAGTAAGCTAGCCTTCATGGATTGGACATATTCAATAACTAAGCTAACTTAATATGTATAAATTTACCACGGGTGTCACATGCTTTTATTATTCGTTATCTAAATTTGTAGGAGAATTTTTAAAGACAATTATTTAATCTCTTAATACTATAAAACTATTTGATTCTCCTTTTAATTTATTAATTATGAGCTTTAAATAAAAGCATATTTCATATTTAAAAATATTCAGGTCATAAAATTTTATCAGGGAGCTATAAAAGTAATTTTAAGTAAATTAAAGTAATAAATCTTTTTTGTTTATTATTTGCTATTTTTTTACAGGGAAGAATGGTTATACAACAGAAAATACTTACGTGTATTTATTATCTCATGAAGATGGAAAACAGCAGATTGTGAAAGCAACAAAAAAACTATGTAAAGATGCCAAAACGAAACCTGAAATTTTAAATCACTTCCAAGCACAGAATTTTGAATACTATTTAAAAGGTAATTATACTAAATTCCAAAATTTTATGCCTTTTGTATAATATTCTCATATTAAGTTTGAATACCTACTATATTTATTTTTGCTGAAATGTACTCACAAAAATATATTTAAAAAAATTTTTTTGAAGTTTCAAACTGTAGCTAGTGGGAAGAGATAATGTGATTACATTATCTCTTCCCACTACCTACATGTAATGTACATTACAGAGATAATGTACATTATTTTAAGACAGCAGCAAGTAATTAAAAAAGAAACATACATCTAATAAATGTAAAAAACTTATAAAATCTTCAAATGGTATCCGTGAAATGGTAGTAAATAGACAGAAATTGTATATAATTGCAAAATAATGCAGTCTTAGAAGTGAAATGAGTTTAATAAGTTAGAGCTCTTTCAGTGCACATTTTCGCAGCACTGTGCTGGAATGCATCAACATGTTCTGATCATTAGATTGGCGAAAGTGGACCAGTTGCATGGCCACAGCTATCCTCTGACCTGACTCCCCTGTATTTCTGTGTGTGGGGATACATAAAGTGTCTACCTGTGGGGATACATGAAGCCCATGGTGTATGAGAGAACGGTAGCATCGGACATGGATCTTGCCACCAGGGTCGTGAAAGCAGCAGCATGTGTCCATGATACACCTACCTATTTTGAATGGATCCGTGAATCCATGTGTTGACTTTGTGAAGCATGCATTGGTGAATGGAAGGAATTTTGAACATTCTCTGTGATTAAATCATGTTCTTTAATAAAAGCCATAATAACAACTCTTTCAACATCCTTTCTCCCCTTCTATGCTTGTGAACATTGCCTTCTAGCGGTCACCGTTTACATTTTCGAATACAAATTGCTATGTAAATCTTGTTTGTCATGGTATGATAGTATGTTAAATTTGGCAACGACCTTTCGAGACATCTTGTGTTTAGCATATTTTAAGCTCAGTAACAGTATTTTGCTACTGAACAAGTCAAATGTGTTTTTTCATTTCAAAACTTCAGTTGCTGTAATGTGACAGATTTTAAGAACTAACTCTCCTTTTTATTTTGTATTTTTAGATCAAATTTTCATTTATTGTTTTTTCATGCAATGGATTACTTCCGTTTTATGTTTTTTGGACGTGGTCCACTTAAATTGAAAATTATTGTTAGATTTAAGCAGTTTTGCTTGTTTTTGATTTTGATGCTGTAATTTTTTTAAAAATTTTCTGGCTGGTTCTGTATGGTTTAAAAATTTACATGTTTCTATTTTTTCACATCTTGGATTGCCTATTTTTTAAGGGGGGACTTGGTCTATTCAAAATAATACCTTTATGTTTTTGATGCTATAATTTTGCAATTTTTTGCACTACTTACTTCAGCATATAGGGTTTTAGACTGACAAAGAGACAGATTGCTTTGATTATTTTAAGTTTCAAACTTGTCTTTGGTAGCTCAAAAAGAGGCTGATTTATTTACTTTTTTTTTACACCAACCTCCTGATGTCAATGCAGTGAAAGACATAAATTTCTTCTTTCATTTTTGGTTTTAACATGTTTTACCTTTTCCTTGCACTTTGCCACTGTTTTTGTAATTTTTGCATATATTTTATTCTGAATTGAACATGGGAAGAATTTTAAATTTATTATTTATTTTATATTCATGATATATAAAATAGACTATATAAATGATTAAATCCATGGATAAAATGATGATAAATGAAATGTACTGGAGTTTACTTTTTGATGTCTTTTTAAGATAAATTTTGAAATTTCTTAAATTTAAGGTTTTTGCTCTCGTATTTTTTTTAAAGTTTTATGCACACACACATATACATACAGGGTTGCCACGCTACCTGGAAAAGCGGAAAAAGTCAGGGAATTCGAAAATTAACCAAAAAAGTCAGAGAATCCAAATATTTTAGTTTAAATCTGGAAAAGTCATGGAATTTCATACAGCAGTCCCCCAAAAAATGCGAGTTTTGCGCCAACATTGGAAGCCGATCACTTTCTTGGCACGCGTTAGCGTTACTCAGGCAGCTGACATAGAGCCAATTCTTGCAGCTCCAAACAGATTGTCTATTAGAAAAGCAAAGCAAGTTTCCAGCAACTTTGGTTCCCAGTAACCTCGAAAATCGAAATACTCGCATGCGCAGCGCATGTTGAACTAAAGAAAATACGTATTCTTGTATCAAACAAAATCGGTTTAATCCTAGTATCATGGAGGTTAGAATAGCCTCCACGTATGGTAAACACGGGATTTGGCGACATTATGATGAGCAGCAAACAGGCCATTTTGGTGTTGGTGGCAATTTTCAAAATCGTGCCAAGACCGTAGCGTATAGTAGAATTTTACCGCAAAATCTTTTAAATACTTTTTTTTTTCTTTTTAAGAAATGCCTTATTTGTCATTTTTCAGTAAAAAAAAAAAAATAGTATTCAGTCATCTAGGCTAACTATTTAACATAATTATATTCGCCAAAATATCGTTGATTATTGTAATTCAGTTTTTTAATTATTTTAATGTTATTCATGTCATTTAATGTTGCTTCTTCACCTTAAATTTATTTATTATTATTAAATAATACTTTCAAATTTCAGGAAATTTTCTGTAGCATACTCCTGAAACTAACTCTAGCAGTATGAGGATATAACATCACAAATTTCAATGCGCATATGTTTTGCTTATGTATTCAGCTAAAAAAATATAAAATACCTAAATTTATTTAAAAATATCATTAAATAGATTTCTTTCTTTCGTTTAGCTGCAAAATGACAGGAAAAAAAAAAAAAGACATTTTTTATCCACATTGCACAGATTCTGATCTCAATTCTTAAGTGGAGAAAACAACTCCTATTATAGTTATAATAGTAATCTTTGAGGATAATATATAAGTCATATCTAATTGGCAAATTTTTGTGTTTTCGAGTGGTGCCATAATCAATTTACCTCTTAACACAGCCAAAGTGCATTACGCGGATAGACTGTAATTTTCTTAAAACACACCTGGAAAAGTCAGGGAATTTCATTCTCCTGTTTGAGTGGCAACCCTGTACACACACACACACATATATATGTGTGTGTATTACAGTATAAATGTTTTCATAGGATAATTTTATGTCCTTGGAATAATTTATTCTTTTAATATTATAAAGTATGTCATAAGATCTAGTTAAAGTAAAATTATTAAAGTAATGTAACAAAAGTGGGTGATATACTATCATTTATATATTTTATTGTTGATTTGCTGAAGTGTGTTGTTGTTATAATGGGTTAGGCAATGTGCTGGTAGTTCATGATTTATGGTGTATTTGTTTGGATTGCTTTGCTATCCATGTTGAGAAACTAAAATCTAGATTCAAATAAATGGTAAAAATATATTTACGGGTGCCTCTTGGCAATTTTTGGTGGTACGTGTACACATCAATCTATTTTCACGTGAAAAAAATCAAAGAATTGTGCAAACTTGGCATTGCACACTCCCTTGACTTTGTCCGTATACACATCAACCTATTTTCACTTAAAAAGTCAAAGGAGCAGCCAATTCTACACTAGAGCCAAACAAAAATATATATTATCTCAATAAACTACATTTTAAATCAAACAATGAAACAACATAAAAAAGGAAATTCATCTTAGCACTGCACAAAGCAAATATCCACTTACCGTCACCACATAAATTCACGAAAATAAGAGTAAAAAATATCCTCCGTAGTGCCAGTATCCTCTGACGTTCGACTATATGCTTTTCCTTAGTATAAATAGGACACTTATAATTCCGTTGAATTACATCCAACAGTTTCTTTTCTTCTGCCCTCAACCACTTAAAAAAAAAACACCTGCTCTCTCATTCTGTACCGCCAAATACCCACTTTACCACCAGCAGCCATTTTACAATGCACAGCATACAATACGTGGCATACATCCCAACTGACATCCAACAAATATTTTCCCATTAGTCAAATTCACCGCAATTATATTTTCCTTAATATTATAATATATAATATATAATTAATTTTATATTTTCCTTAATATATCACAAACATCATGTTTACTGTGCTATTGGAGTTTACTGAACATATGCGTGTTTTAATATGTTTATTATCCAGCTATTAATAAAAAATTTTGTCATCTTCTGAGGAGACATTTCAAGACAGTAACCAGAAAGTTATGTATTCATCAAAATAGCCACTATTCTTTTGGGCAATGAGCTTAAATATATGGTCTTTGTAGAATATTTTTAAAGGGAAAAAAATTGCACTGGCTATCGTAGATTTCATCAGTACGTAACCTAGAACTATCCTGTGTGCATGCTGTTTTGCTAGCAAAAACAAATAATTATCAGTTGATAAGATATTTGGTGAAGGAGATTGATGCAACAGCAGTTATGATTCTAAAGCAGTTATTGCATCATAAGTTATTTTTCTTTTTGCAATATAGCATTGTCTGCAAGAGTTGAACCTTTTTTTTTTTCATTCACCAGTAATTACTATTTCTAATACAAGAAGCTGCATATATTTGAATATAGTATAAAACTCATCCATAATAGTTTGAATTTAAAGAAAGAATTTTTGATATACTGTACTTACTGTTAGCCACAACATAAATCTCTAAGAGAGTAGAATCTGTACAGTATGAGGAATAGGATCTGGTAGCAGAAATTAGTGGTATGATTACTTGTTGATGGAATAGTGAACTCATTTCTCATCCAACATCATCAAAGGGGGGGAAAACATAAAATAGTTTTTGTTAATGAGGTGATGAGTGCTAAGCATATAGAAAGCTTCTGAAATGTTATCCTAAGCTTGTTCATGTGGTTCCCATTTGTTTACCTCCTCTTTTATTCCAAATTGGTGCAGATTCAAACATATAGTTTCAGTAGTTATATTTAGCTTTCTTGAAAGAAATTCTTTTTTGACAATTTTCATTTGACATAAATATGGAATAAATGGAAACTGGCTTTTTTTAAAACCAGTTCCCTATTCTCATTCTTACACTCTGCCTGCTTCTGTCAGTGTGGTAATTCCATAGAATATTCTGTTTATTGATGACTAATTTCACTGTATGAGAATTTGAGCATTCTCAATTATTTACCAGTATTCTGAAAAATGTTTCTGTTTCATTCATTTCATCATTCTGTTACATAGTTTTCATTTCATTACTTCACAGATCTTAGAAACCAGTTAAGAAAATAACAAAACATGGAACATATTGCAGCTAGTAAAAGAAGCCTTCACATACATACAGAAAAGTGAGAATAAATTGTAACAAAGAAGCAGACATTTTATTAGCACTTGCTGCCATATGTAAACAATAACCCAAATTCCTTGGAAAAACTAATGCAAATATCCAAAAAATTGCATGTATAAATTCTGAATTATATTAAGAAATATATGAAGTGCTTATTAAAATTTGTATTTCCATTGAAGTGCCAAACAATTGCTTTTCCACCAATTGAACCATTTAATTTTTTTAATTTGCTAAGATAGTAATTAATAATGCATAGAATGTTTGTTACTTATTCTTTTGCTAGATGTTCTTGACATTCCTGAACCTGAATTAATATTTCATTTTGGAAAAACATTGGGATTAATAGGTTATTTACCATGGCACATTCGGCTCTCAGAAATATTGTAAGTACTATCAAATTAGTATAATTATGGAGTAATTATATTTTTTTAATATTTCTGATAAACTGTATGTCTTGTATTAAATTATATTCAATAGGACCTGTATGTTTCAAATCATATTTTTTCTTGCTTAGTGTATTTCTTGTTTCGTATATTTCTAATATTAAAAATAATTTTGAATTAGCTGTCTAAAGTAGTTACTATAAAAAAGAAAAAAAATATGTAATATTTTTAATGCATCTACCGAGTGTAATTCTGTAACTTCAACTAGTAATTAATAATAACAGAAAAAAAAGCCAGATTAAAATTTTTAAACCAATTAATCAATAACAAATAGATTAAATTTCAGAGAAAAAATTAACATCTTGCGCTTTGCCAAGTGGCAACAAACTGCCAGGTGGAAAATAAAAAATATTTTTTATTAGGCAGTGGCAACAATTTCTTTTAAATTGTCAAATTTTCTGATTAAATTTGAAACATAAATATCTGTTGCTTTGCAGTTTGGCAACAGATTACTTTTTAATCACTAAATTTGTTACAAGAATTTATCAAGTTCACATAAAGTAGGGAATTAATAGTAAATTCAAAATTCTGGCTTTGAGGTGTACATATTTGGGGTGAGGACTAGTTGTGTTAAAAATTTGGTGATTGTAGGTTCCACCATTTATCTGTAGTGTGAGGAACAAACATACAGATTCTTCATTATTTAATAAAAGAAAAAGCATGTATGTCATGTATAAAAAGAAGTTAATTTATATTCATTCTTAAGGCACAATGAAACCAGGGTCTTTGTGTAAGCATCATGTACCCAAGTAGTGAAATTTATTATTGATTGAAGTTTTGCAATTCAGTATGTGGCAAAAAAGTGATAATTGGCCTGTATTGAATCCTGCAAGGTGTAATAAATGTTTCAGATGTTGCACTTTGCCGAAAACTTAATTAAATAGGTATTTTGAAATGTATCATGATACCATATAAAAAAATTGTGTGGATTTAGGCAGATTGAAATACAAACAGATGCCAAAATTATCAAGATAGAGCAATAACATGAGTTGGTATATTTTTGCTGGTAATTAAACTTTAAAAGAAGGAAATGTAAAAAATTGTTCATATGAAGGCAAATGTTTAACATCTGCGGACATTGTCAAAGGAGACCGTAGTTGCAGCAGCTACAGATGATTCTAATCATTTCTAAGCAATGTGTTAAAGCTTCAGTTATATAGTTCTGAAGAGCCTATTAAAAATTATAAATATGTACACTAAAAACAGCCATGCCCGCTGTGAAAAATGTTTTTACATGCTAAGAAAGCTATTTTGAAAAACAATATGCAAGTGATGTTCATCAGTCCCCTATTTCAATACTGTTTCCGCAGTTTCATTAGTTTTTGATTAGTCTACATATGTATTTAGATTAGTGCACTTAAAAAAAAAAATTGCTGAGGTGAACATGTATCAGGAAAGTGAGTGACCTCTGTGATTTCATAAGGTTTTTCACAGTTTCTCTTTCATTACTGTTTGCAGTTATGTAATTTTATTATTGATGAGATAAGGTATATTTTGCTGCAAACAAAAGGCAGCAAAATTTAAGAGCTGAAAATTATTCACTTAGTAAAGACAAAAAGTTAGTTGTACAAAGATATATATGTTTAAATTTAGTATTAGAAACTTCTTTTTCATGTGTTTGTTCAAAAGTTATCATACTACAAATACAACATCTTAATCAGGAAATCATAGATCGGCCTACGGTGAATTAAACATTGCATTTCCTCACATAATTTGTTCCCTAGCCTTTTAGAACTAGATTCTGAAAATTGTACAGTACAAAGTCTGAGATCCAGATGTCCAATATCCAAAATGCTCTAAAATATGGACCTAAAAGTCACCAACAATTTTTTTGGACTTTTTTCTATGCTTTACTCATGTGCATTTGATTCGTTTTCTCCTGTAATAAAACATGGAGAGTCTTAATTTCACTTCGGGACTAAATAAAATAATTCATTATTGAAGAAACATTTAGCATAAATTTGTGTGATCAATAATTTCGCTATGTATCTGTATGGCATACATCTTAAACCAAAACATAGAAACATCGTTCATTTTCCACCTAAATAATTGAATAACAAAGAATATGGTAGTCTTTTCTGTTGGCATTATGCTTGGCAATTATTTCAGATTTAAGTTAAATGTGCTAAAAAAGGCTGACAAGGAAAAATTTAGCAAAAATTTCTTTCCATATGCTAAAAATAGATTTTGTTAATGATACATAGGCTAAAAGATTACATTTAATGCTATCTGAATTAAGAACTGATGTGTTATTCACATAAATTCCAGAACTGGTGCCAGAGCTCATATGACTGCACTGGGGGGGGGCAGAATTTAGGGGAGACAAAATTTTTGGAATTTACAGAAGCACCAAGCAACAAACTTAAGAGATAGTTTTAGAATTTAGGGAAAGCTCTGTGACCCAGCATTTAGGGGCAGCAAAGGTTTAAAACTTAGGGAGGCGTTTAGTAGCAGAAGTTAGGACCCGCAAAGCCTGCATCAGATGGTAAGGTATCTAGTCCCGGCCCTCAATAAGCCTCAAGTATAAGTGGAAATTTATGTATTCAGGTCTCATAAGCCTTAAGCCAAAAAATAGGCATAGGTGTAATAAATAACTAAAATAATACAGTTCAAGATTAATTGTCTTAGTGCACGATAAAAGTAAAACAAAGTTTAGCGGAACAACTTGTCTTTTGGCACAAATCTCATGACTATAATACTGGTATAACAGTATGATTTAAGAACTCTGCACTTGGACAGTAAAAATTTGGCAGAGTTGCAAAAATGAATAATATTGGCATGTATACTTTGAATTTTGATTTGTGGAGTGTTGAACATTTCGTCGTGAAAACAGTTAGATGTAAATCTGGTCTGAGAGCAGAGAATTTTAATTTTCTAAAACAAATTTTACTACAAAATCTTGGATATCAGCAAAACATTTTTGACCTAATATTTGTTTTTGCAGTTTTGTTTGTTCAGTTATTGATAGTAAATTAAAATTTTCTAATTTCATAATTTTAAATTTTTTCAGGTCTTATCCTACACATCATAATATAACTATTGAAGAATTTCAGAAACTTTTGCAAAGGTATAGCAAGTGTGAACAAAGGTTTGGGAAATGAGAGTGCTGTGTTTCTTGTTCCAAACTTCTAGGATCTGTGATTTCAAAATGAAGATTTTTCATTGTTTACTTAATCATGGAAAAAAAGAAAAGACCAATGTTTTTTAAGGAGCTCAGAAATGTATTTTTACATTAATTCATACTCACAGTTTCAAATCAAAAATCATAATTAGTAATGAAAGTTGTGAAGAAAAAAAATTATTGTACATAGATGTTTCAAATAAATAATACGTTTGTTAAAAAATTATTTTCTTTCTTTTTTCTTTTCTTTTTTTTTTTTTTTTTTTTTTTTTTTTTTTTTTTTTACATATTGCATTTGGGTCTGCAAAGTCTTAAAGTGAAATTTTTGAATTTTGCTTTTACTAGGTAAGTAACAATACAATGAGAATAAAGATTAATCATTTCTATTGAGCTTGAAGAATTTTATTTATAATTATGTTTATACTTTTATTATTTACTAAATTTTAAGGAATTTGAGGCTAAAATTTAATTTGTACTTTAATTATATTTTTCTTTTTGGAGTTCAAAAGATATTAATATCTTTGTTCTCCATAGCCATACCGTAATTGCAAATATTTGTGCTTTATTCAGGATATGAACTTCTTACACAAGGCAGTTTAATTTACACTGCCAGCAACTAACTGCTAAAACCTAAGATATCTGACATTTATCCGAGTCAGTAAATGCATAAAAAGTTGAGTTATTATGTTTTATGAATTTCCAAGCCTTTGTTATTATTTGTTTGTACATATAAGGAGTGTTCAAATGAAAAGTTAGAAAACATCATAAAAACCAAACCAGTTGAATATGCCGCTTTCGGATAACATAGTGAGACATCTAGTGATGTGAATGTAGTGTCCAGCATGGTTGTGCTTATGTGCAATGCCCGCATGTTACACAGAAGTGAAGCAAAGCAATTGTGTGTTCCATCCAATTGACAAGGGAGGACATCATGACATTTGCATTGCAAAGTTCCACAGTTGAGGAGAAGCGAGGTGTTATCAGATTTCTGACTGTGGAAGAGGTTAAATTAGCCGATATTCATTGCCAGATAGTGGCCATATATAGGGGTGACTGTGTGTCTGACAAATCACTGATAAAGTGGAGTGTCTGTTTTTGAGAAATGACCAGGCCAGGTCATCACTGACCAAACACGGTAATCACTGCCAAACTCATCAACAAGGTGAACGACTTGGTGAGAAGTGATCGGTGTGTCACAAAGTGAATGTTGATAGTGATGGTGGGGGCCAGTGTTGGAACTGCATGGGCGGTTGTGTGCAGTAGGTGGGTTACTGGAAAATGTGCGCACAGTGGGTTCCGAAGAAGCTCAACAAAACACAAAAAGAACTGTGTATGGGGGAACACCTGTTCCAGTACCCTAAAAAGCCCACTTTCCTGGAGCAGATTGTCACTGGTCGCAGAGAATAATTCCAGTTGCCTATTTAGTTGGAATTCTTGTCACAGCAATTACAGGACTTGTAGGCTGGAACTTTCTAAATGAACAAGAAATTATATCTATTATGTCTGATGTCATGGGTCCATCAGTCTCTAACACTTAAATCTGTTACGAGGAGGATCCCACATTTCTGGAATGCATCGTTGCAGGTGATGAGTCCTGGCCTCACCACTGCATAACCAAATCCAAGAAAACGAGTTATTCAATGAAGACATAACTCTGATCATTACATCAGTGGTGTTGTTGGTGATCGTGATGTTTGCTTGGCTCAGTCTTGGCAGATCTGATATTATTTGCTGCCTTTCATCAAAACTTTTACAAAAGTTGTTCACAACCGCTTGATGTAAGCAGTGTTCGCCATTGACTGCCACCATTTGCCAGCAGATGTCCACATTATGTTCATCTTCCATAATCAGAAACTGTATTAGTGCTCATTGTTCCAATCTGGACTCATCCATACTTAGCATGACTTTACTTTGACCAATTTCCTCTACCACGAACAGGTGTCACTGTTGAATGCTGTATGCAATCCACACCTCTTACCGCCTTTTATAACTTTTTTTTTTTTTTTTGTAATAGGTTGTCACCTTGTATTGCCTCCCGTTTATTTTATGATCTGTGTACAGCTATTTTATTTGGTGCATTTGTCTAAGCTTACAAGCTCATTGCTGAGAAATTGTTATTATTCCTTTCATTTGATGTCTGCCTATCTTGAAATACATTCTATTCGCATTGAAGAGTTATATGCACCCTTTTGTGTGACTTTCAGTATGGACAGTTAAGGGAAATACTTGCAGCATGTTATATTGTTTTATGAAACGTGATATTGTTAATGATACTTCACACGACATTTTTATTATATGTGGGAGTGATGCTTCAAGTTCTTAGAGTTTGCACATGGCTCAGAATATTTTGAGTTGATAATTTTAATCTGCAAAATGAAAGTGGCTGCCATTTCTGTACAGAAACACATCTCATTAAGTCCATAGTTATTGGAAATTCATGATATTTTTTTCTTGGAAAAATACATGCTATAATCATTTCCTGGATTATGGTACATATTCATCATATAAAACATGGCTGCATCAGTCACTGTGCACGAATAGTTTTGCATTAGGTGGTAGAGAGCACTCTTCTTAATCATGTTTCTATGAGTGATTTACTTCTTCTGCAAAACAAAACAGAATTTTTTTTAAAGAAATTAGTTATTGGGAATGAAACTGAGATCTTTTAGAATCTTATGGTTGGACCAAGAGCTTTACAGTGTTAAGTATAAAAACTCTTGGTCCAAGCATATGTTTTTAATGTTAGCAAGTTACGGTTTAATATCAGTTTGGTGGAATTGAAAGTGTGCCACTTATTATGAACTGCTTCCATGAAATGAAACAATTAACAAAATGCTGATATCAACTGGATAAACTGAAAGAACTAATTAGCAACAAATAGCCAGCATTAGTGAAACGACAATCATTTACTAGTACAATAATATCAGTCCCGATTTGTGTTTAGCCATCGGAAACAAATTGGTGACATCTGTTTGGAATGTTGTATTCGATCTTCTTTACCCTTCAGATATTGCTCTATGTGATTATTAATCTATTTCTCTATTTCTTTCATTAAAAAATGTTTTGCAATAAAGGATTTAGTTTAATAGATGACATAGAATGATATTTTGCTGGCTAGAAAAATTGTGTAAATCTGGCATTATGGAGTTTTTGGAAGAATGGTAATAGGGTAGAATGTATAGTAACTTGCTAATAAAATGAAAGAGCTTATGGGACAAGCTGATAAATGTGTATTAATTTTGTTAGTCAGACTTTATTCAAGCCTATGCATTTGGTTTGAGTTTGTTTTAAGTAGTCAATGAGTCAGTATCTCTAGTTTGTGTGAAGAAAGTGAATTAGTAAAGATTTCTGCATTTTGGATTTCAAAACCAATAAGTTATGTTATTAAAGGCATAATTTATAATGCCATCTATTGGTTTAGTTGTTCAATTTTTTAAAAGATATGTAAGAACTTATTTCTAAAGTTTGTTTTATTTTGCCATGAAGGCTATTTTAAACATGATTGTTTTTTAGAATTCGTGATAGATTTTATATAATTTTACCTCTCTACTTTCAATCTGTACATTAGTTAGAAAATTATGAAACATAGAGAAAACTGCAGAATGCAAACAAAATGTTGGTAGTTAATTTAGTAAATACTTTATCTTTTTAATGTTAAGATAGTAAAGCTCATTTTCAGTGTATACACACAGCTATGTTGTGGTCTTTTATTATATTACAATGATGAGTATTAGAACTTATTAGATCAATATTATCAAATTAGTGAAGAACGTTCTAATAAGCAGTACCTTCAAGTAACCAATCCCTGTTTTCACAAGTATATTGGAAATATTTCCCATTAATATCCAGACACCTTAGCTATGCTGTACATTAGCAGAGATTGTACAGAGCAATAATCTGATTGCTTCACTACTGTTACTTTCTAAATGTTTTAGGAGCAGGTCTTATTTCTGACAGCACAACATTAAGTTGCCTATGTCTTTAGGGATCAGCCAATCAAAGAAAGAAGCAATATTATTCACCCTTGATATGGGGCATATTAAAATGAGCTGTCACTTTATTATGAATATTCACAGGGCTCGTTTGAAAATAAGTTTCTGTTGAGAATGGGGTGAATGTTCTTTTGGATATCTATCTATTGAAATATCCTACATAAAATGAGCGGAGAAGAGAAATAGAGATAATCAAGAGAGAAGAGAAATATGCCAAAGTAAAACATAAAATTATGCGAAGTAACAACCTTGTGTTTGGCATAGATTTTAATCAAGACTCAAAGAGTCTTGATTAAAATTTACGCCAAACATACAGTTGCTGCATTGCCTATTTTGATTTAATTATATGTTGTGATTTAAATACAAAGGAAGAGGTCACATCTTAAGGTTGTGAACAGACCATTTTTTATTGCTTTTTAGGTTAAGGACATTAGGTGATAAACATGAAGAATAGAGACTTCGAAATGAACTTTAAGCCTGTTTACAGTTAAGCTTTTTAGTTGTTTCATTGCACTATTAGACATGGAAAGCTTTATGCATTTAGAGAATATTTATTCGTTGTCTTCACTGAACTGCCGTCTTCTTGCAAAATCTTCAAATACAATATCTGCACTCATTTCTCTGGACAGCTGCTTGCGGACTTTTCTTTGCATACTTTTTACTTCTTTCTCTTTCTCAGGGGTAGGACTTACAAGTTTGAAAGGTACATCAGCTACCAGTTCACCACCGATAGCTCCCATATATAGGCGTACACGAACCATATACGAGATGACAATACCTAAAGAATCACTTGTGTTTAAGGTAGAAGAGGCAAGATTAGTATCTCCTTCTTTCAGCATTCCATCCAATGCCACACCTCGTTTTAACTGTAAAAAAGTTTTTTTATGCATAGCTTTCAAAACACAAGTAATATGCAAACATAATAGATAGAATAAAATTACTATTTCATAAACATAGACTTTTGAAAGTAGGTCTTGCGGTATTGATCCAGTATACCACACAAAGATGCAAGCAAGTCGGACAGACTGCAGTTTAAGTGAATTTAATACGATTCTATCGAGAAATGAATTTTTAATAGCATTTTAATAATGCTATTTTAAAATAGAGAGCATTTTTCTTAAATTTTACAATTTTAGAATGTTTTCATGTTACCTAATTTTTTTAATGGAAAATTTTAATTGGAAAAATATTGAAACATTTTCATTCAAACTTAAATAAGCTGAAATCGAAAGAAAAGAAACGTATCTGAAGCATATCTATTTATTATGCAGACTTCAGACAAATTAAAAAGACTTCCGTCAAATAACACTTAAATATCTAGGATAGCTATGCCGTACCGCTGGCAAAGTGGTCAAGACCATTAAATATTGGGAATCCAGGCCGAGTTCGATGCTAGGTGAACGGGCTGGCTGCTTATATTGTTTTCTTGTGTGTAATGGAAATGCAAACTAGTTTCCATTAGAAAGTACAGTAAAAGCCCGATTATCCAGCATTCAAGTAACCGGAATATTTTAGAATTTAAAAAAAAAAAAAAATCCTGAAAGATTTGAATTAAAAATTTGTGATGTAATAATAGAATGCTCGTAATAATATTAACACGCATACATTGTCAGTAAACAGTGTGTCAGTAAAATAGCTAATATTGGGTAAACATAATCTCACAGCACAGTCACATGAAATTCGTTTTCGTTTAATGTACATTCGATTGATTTTTGATAAACTGGTTTCACTATTTTCAAAGAAGGATATAAGTTCAATTTTGAAAAAAAAAAAAAAAATGATTGATATTTGTGTTTGCATGAAATGCAGTATTTCCAAAGTTACAGGATACGAGGATAAAAAAAGCCACGATGCGCGACTAAATGGATAAATAAATGTAACGCGAAAAATATTGATAAGGGATTTAAAATTTTTTATATGCTATATCCGTAATTTGTATCTCTTTATTATCTAAATAAAGGATAATATTGTTTAAACTTCATCCGGAATGACTGGAAACGTCTCCGCCAACATTCATGTTCGGCGGGAATTCATAATTGGATCAGGCATTTTTTCAAACACAGTTTTCCAAAAGATAATGAAAATTATTGAAAATGAAATGAATTACGAAAATTATTTCTGTATAGAAGAATGTTAAAACGCAGTTAACTTCAAGAAAGTCCACGATTTTAACCATATATTTAAATCAGGAATAATAAAACAGCTTATATCATTTCAAAGGGAGAGGTAATAATATATTTTCTTGGCATTTAATCAGATTATATATCTTTCATCTGTAAGAATGTTGTTTGAGAAACACATTAATTTAACCCTTGAATTAAAAACAAAGTATTTTAAATTTTTATTGAAATTATATTAACCACTTAAAAGCATAAAACAAAAATGCTTAATTTCAAATAGCAAAGTCCTTTTTTATTTCAATAAAATATGAATTGTATTTCTGAAGGGCATTTTAATTTTTCTTAAAGTATGTTTTTAAGTATTCACAACAGTAAGAGTGAAGTTGTTTGTAGGCATGGTTAAATGACACAGGAAACTGTGAGAATGCAAATTATTTCATATTTGATAATTCTATAAAAGAGGTTTGGAGCATGAGATTCACAGTCTAGATCTTATAACGGAATATAAAGAGAATAATATCAGCATAAAAGTTTATTTCAAATAATAGGTAAAACTGAAAAAGTGGTAGTGGAGTTTGTTTTAATATTGTTACGAATTTCGTATTTATTTAATTAGTTATTTAGAATTGTAATTAAAATTGTTTTATTTTCCCGTGCAGCGCAGACAATTTTTGAAGAGAAAGCTACGTCGGAAAAGTAAAAATACAAGAGCGAGTATAGGACCCCATTGGCGATTTTTTGGCTTGGCGACCGCAAAATGTCGCCAAGCCATGGAAAAGCAGTTAAAATTGACAAGTTAGAAAGCACGTTTTTACCAGAAAAAAATTTTAGAATATATGTTTAAACAACGAATTTGAAGGTACATAAGTAAGTGGGGGGCATATTTTAAATAGTAATGTTGAAAATACAAGTTTAGCCTTAGCACTTTGAACTTTTTGCCGTTTGAGACGGTCGAACTATATTCCAGCACTTATATTTTTAGAAATGCTAATCCCCTTTTTAGGGAGGTGAAAATTTAGATCCCTTTATTAGAAGTGCTAATTGTTTCTTTAGGTTGCCATGAGAAGTTTCACTCTATATTTATTTAGAATGTTAAGATAATATTTATTCAATGTAAAATTAAACAATATTAAATTAGAATTTAAAAATAGAAAAGATTTTAAGATGTACCTTTTCTTAAGCTATGGCTAAGACAGGCGGTTCTAGGCGAATGCTTCGATTCGTGAAATGTTAAACCGTCTCTGATGAAAAAAGGGTAGATACTGCTCCCTTGAATTGGAAGATAAGCACACAAATTGTATGCCATATTTAGAACCTGATCTCAAATCATTAAGAGGAGAGTTGTTTCAGGCAATCATTGTGTAGACCAGGTGGCAAGAGCACAAAATAAGTTACGGGTGATAATGAAAAACATTTATAATAACATTATATAGGCACACAGAAATTCTTATATTTTGCTGAATAGCACGTGTAAATGAATAAAATGGTAACCTGACAGTTTCTGAGAGATATTTAATACCATTATTTATTAAAAGTTAAGCAAAGCATATTTACCTTCCTATCAGCGGATGGTAGAAGGTAAAATATCTTAGACAGAGTAGCTCCTGGTATTATTGGGCATCCTTCTTTTGATTCGATGCTAGCAACAGATTTATGGTAATGACCATTGACCATTGTTACTTCAGTATTTTGGATAATATTAACCTTGATGTTTCTAGAAAATAATAAACAATGGTTAAGTTCATATATTTTTCTAGAAATGAGCCTTCACATACGAAATCGATGTTAAGAAATAATAGCTAATATTTTTTAATATTTGTTGCATTAACTTTTTGCATATATGAGCTTCCATCCTCAATTCATAAATCTGAAACTTTTACTTTTGTTACATTTATAATCACATTATTAAATTATTCTCAAGCTATGCGATTTACAAAGTCTGAATATTTTACCTTATGGTTTTCTTAGAATGGTTGGTTACGATCATTTGGACTGCAATTTTATCTCCATGAAAATAATATTCCTTATCCAAGGTAACTTCCATTTGAAGTTTTCCTGGGCTCAGTACGAATCCTTTACTCACGACGGCGCTAGGCTGTCTCGTGTTTGGTCCTGGTTGATAGTACTGCAGTTTCCTGATCGCCATAGAAACTGAGTTTCTTCGGTGTGGTTTTTCTTCTTTATTCTCTGCAACGAATAATTTAAGTTCGTACTCAACACCCAAAGGTGCTCCTTGATCTTCTGGTCCTGGTTGCAAGGTGACCGAGGGTGGGGCATTTTCAGGCAAATCGAAGGTAAAGGGGATAGCACTTTCTCCCAGCTTCCTAATAAGTTTATCTTGGAGCTCAGATTTTTCAAGTTCTTGGTCTGGAGGATATACTTGTCCAAGAGCCAGATATAATTGCCTACTGAAGTGCAAACCCATGACTTCATCCTCTTCACGGCCATATCGAAAGGTTGTTACTACTTGGCCAAAAATTTTGCGATTTTTTACATAGTCAGTATCAACCACTACAACTCCTTCAACTGGTTCAACGGAATCTCCATAATCCCCAAAATCTCTTTTGCCTAAAAAGAAAAAAAAATGTTTAATTTGAGGAAAAAAAAACTAAAATAAATTAATTTTAAAATTTAAATTTTTATTTTCATATGAAGCAACATTTTCATACACTAACTATTTTTTGTGATAATTGCAACATTATGAAGGCATCATGAAAATCAAATGAAATTTATTACGCATATGACTTATAGTGAGAAAAAGAAATCATTAAATTTTCAGAACAATACTAGAATTTGAAATTCCGAAAATCAGCATGTGGTGAAGCCGTCAAGGGTTGCAATAAGAATTCCTGTTCCTCATGACAATGACTAAGAAAGAGGTTTCGAATGTGTACCTGAGGAAGAGCATTCCATATTGCTTCCTTTCAACTCTATATTAGGTGCGGGACGAAAGCCACGAGCGAGCTGTCAGCTCACAAAATCCTAGACATATTTGGTGAAGTAAGCATTCCAAAAATAAAGCGGTATTGGACTTGCTGAAAAATTTTAAATATTTCCAGAAATATATCGATGGACGTCGCCCTGTTAAAGTGTGCACTTCCAAGAATGCATTGAATGAACAGTATGACTTCGGACTCCAAAACCTGGCTGATGCAGTGGTTGCCGGTGGGAATACTTTCAGTTTTTAACAAACGAGATCTCCAGTATAACTTAGTGACGTTCCAGATCACCATGCTCGGGGATCGTCCAGTATGACGTTGGATAATGCACTCCAGAAGGTGGCATTCGCCCTATAGTGTGTAATACATACTCGACCATCTTTATACTTCGAAACTGAAACATAATTTATTGGGAAACATGATCTATTGCTTTGTCAGCGCGCCAGTCGCTGTGCTAATGAGCCGATTATAGTTACAAGTTTCGTTGGTTTTATGTTGAGGGAATTCTGCACAAAGAAAGGCATACACGTAATCTATACCCCATCAGAAGCTGGGGATTTCTTGTAGTTGTCAGTGGCACGTATCCAGCAGTGTTCCAGCGTCGTGCCAGTTGTCGAAGTAAAGCTGTACGATCCGTCCTTGTAATGCGGATGAGGTATGTTTCATTATGAGCTGGTATAATATTTCGCGGTTCATAGCATGTTTGCGACTTGTCCAAGTGTCTTGATCTCACTGCTTCCACAAACAGCCACTGTCTGTCTGGACGAAGTGCGTAGAGGCACGTTCGTTTGCAGCTCCGGGTTTTCCCCCTGCAGAAGCGGTAATATTCGACGTATTGTTTTAGAACCAACGTCATTGTGTAGCCCACATAATGCGGATTACGCCGATATAAAATTTATGTTTAGAAGATAATTATTTATTTAATCATTAATTAATTAGTGATGTCGTGCATTGAACATCGTGGTTTTCAACGGAGTGAGAACTTTGGGGGCTTCTAGTGTCTCGACGGAGACCCGCCGCGACAAGTGATTTATATCATTTTGAAGAGGATTACATTCTGCATAAGAGGGTATAAGTTTGAAGTTTCTACGTTAATTAGTTCGCCCGTAATTAATTTTTAAATTAATATTTGACGACGACCACGAGGTGATTTGAACTTTGACATTTGGCCGTTCGTTCGTTCTTTCGGTACCTTTATGACCGGGATGCCTCCAGTGAAGGGAGACTTATCCGGTTCTGTAATATTGCGTCATTTCGACGCCAAGACAGTGTAGAGCCGGACGGGTTAAGTGGAGAATGGAACATGTCGAGGTAGGGGGGGAACCAAAGCAAAGGAACAAGATACCACAAAGCGCGCAGGAGAGGCAGCTGAACTGTGAAGTGAAAATGTAATCGGAAAGACATGAGTAATAATGCATGAGAATGGGCGTAAACAATCAGAGTTAAATAAATACATGACGTGCGTAAAAAAGATAAACAGGACTAAAGTCAAGTTTCACAATTGATTCGAAATAAATACGATATAATACTAAAAACATAGTAGTAATACATGGTAATTCTACTACACAGTCCAGTCACATTAATGTGACCACCATGTACTTTCCATGTCAGAGTTAAATAACCAATCACAGAAGGCAGGTGGCAGCACAGTGCAGTTGAGAGTATATAAAGGGTGTGTGAGGGCTTCGGAAAACATTTCAATCGTTGGCGTAATGCAGAAACGAAGCGATTTATCCGACTTCCAAAAGGGCATGATCATTGGCTTTCGGGCCAAGGGTGGAAGCATTTCCAAAACGGCTGAGTTTGTGAACTGTTCGCGTGCCGCCGTGGTAAAAGTGTACCGTGCATGGCAAAATGGAACTGTCCAAAATCAGCGACGTGGCAAATGTGGTGCACCACGGGCCATAGATGACAGAGGCGAACGACGGTTGCGGAGATGCGTTCGGGCAGATAGACGGGCTACCGTTGAGCAACTGACCACCAAAATGAACCAAGGGGCTACCAAAAGTGTCTCCCAAAGTACTATTCAGCGAACATTGCTGCGTCTGGGCCTCCGAAGCAGACGCCTGGTTCGTGCACCTATGCTGACTGCTGTTCATCGACGGCGAAGGCTAGAATTTGCACGCCAGTACAGCAGCTGGACGTCCACTGAGTGGCGACAGGTTGCGTTTTCGGATGAATCGCGTTTTATGCTCCATCGGACAGATGGACGTTGGCGTATAAGGCGTGAAACCTCTGAAAGGAACCACCCTGCAACCATTGCCGGAACGGTCCAAGCTGGAGGCGGGAGCATTATGGTCTGGGGAATGTTTTCCTGGCATTCTCTAGGTTCACTGATCATTGTGGAAGGCACAATGGATCAATACAAGTACGCATCTGTCCTTGCGGACCATGTTCACCCCTACATGCGCATTGTTTTTCCTCAGGATGATGGCATCTTCCAGCAGGACAATGCGAGGTGCCATACAGCTGCCAGTGTACGTGCGTGGTTCGAAGAGCACCAGGATGAGTTTACCGTCCTCCCCTGGCCAGCAAACTCACCTGACTTAAACCCAATCGAGCATCTGTGGGACCATCTCGATCGAGTTGTTCGCGCCATGGATCCTCAACCGCGTAATCTAGCGCAGCTGGCCACGGCATTAGAGTCGGCATGGCTCACCATCCCAGAGAACACCTTCAGGGACCTATGTGACTCTCTTCCTGCACGTCTCGCAGCAGTCCGCTCTGCGAAAGGTGGTTATTCTGGCTTTTGACAGATGGTCACATTAATGTGACTGGACTGTGTATAATCATGGTATTGCATGTGTACATCTCTTAGGTTGGAAAATTTTGATTTCGGATGAGGTATGCTGCGTACGGTCGGAGTTCTTTATCTTCTAAAATAATATATTTAAACGTGTCAAAATAATCCAGATGCGGGCAGCTTAATGCATTTCTGAAGAAATTTTCATTCATTTTGTTGAGATATTCTTCAACAGTATCAATTTTGAGGTCTCTATGTAGAGTTTGATTAGAGACGTAAAAATGTGCGTCCGTGATTAATCTTAGTACTTTGTTCTGTACGACTTGTAAGGCATAAAGATCTTTTTTGTTATATGTTGCCCATGCAGGCCAGGCATATGTGAAGATGGGGTGGATAACCGCCGTGTAAATATGCTTTTTAATTGTAAGATCCAGATTTGAATATCTTCCTAATATTGGAATGAGGCTCCTGATAACACCCATAGTTTTTGATCTGACCTTAGTGACGTGGTCTTTCCATTTCAGTGAACTATTAATAACTACTCCTAAATAGGAGGCCTTTTGCACGATTGGTATTTCTTCATCAAATAATTTAAGTTTTTCTTTACATTTAATTTTTGCATACCTTCGACGTATGAAAAAAATTTCGAGTCTAAGTCGCACATGCGGCTTGCCGCATTTTTGAAGTGCCGCCATCCCGCACCGACACTATCCATTTACAAACATCCATGCCTTCTCCGGGATTCGAACCCGAACCCTTCGGCACGGCAGTCAGGTAACATTTGGCCGTTGCAACGAGGTCGCCTCTTATCTCACCTTTGACAACAAAGACTGACAAAAGCCTTTGAAATCCTGTTAACAAAGGGGTTTTGAATCCTGTTTCAACCAGGCCAGATTTCTCAAGATAAGGTACGAAAGGCTACTGAAGGGTTGCATACTTAACACCTCAATTACTAATTAAGTAATTAGTTGTTTTAGATCATTTTCAACAGCATACCTGCCTTCTGGACGCCTAGAGAATGCACCTCATATGAATATTGTGATTTTCCGATAAGCGGAACAGAAGCATCGGATTTATTGTATTATTACTGCTGGCTAATTAATTAGACAGTGCGTGCGTATTGTACATCTACTAGTGCTCTGTGTGATTTATCAAGATCTAATTATTCAGACTCATTTGAGTGTATAACACATGAAGAACAGAGAAGAGGTTCGTCTCCGGTAAGATACCTAATTAAAACTTGAGATCACTAATTAACTGTAATTAATCATACGGTGGTTTGCTTACCTCCACCTGCAGGTTTTGATGCATGTGCATTTGATCTATTTGGCTTAACCACTTTACATAGTGACTTTGTTTACATCCAGATTTAAGTAGAATTTAGCATTTTGGTTAATTAAATTAATTAATTTGGATATTCATTATTGCCTCTTAACTTAATCCATAGTTCCGTGTTACGAACTGTTTTAGTTTTACACTGCTTAAGTTGACACGGCAATTTGAACTTGATTTTAGCGACTTTTAATTATTTGATTAGTGCTTGTGGCACAGTTGCTTAGTCTAATTAGAGCTTGTTTACCATTATTGGATAGTAGTATTATATCCTTATTGCATTATTAATCGTTTTACTGTACACATCTCCAGTTTTAATACTCAATTAACACCAGTGCATTGTATATTGTGTATGTCCTAATGGTTAATTACTTACCTGTTAATTAATTGGCACACACCTCTTTATCAACATTCTTGGTTTTTCTTTATGTATATGCATTATTCCTATTTGACACATTGTAGTATGCTTGTTTACTGTATGTGTAATTAATTTGCACACCTACTTGATGACGCATATATCTTGTTTATGTTGTGTTCACATTTTCACATACAATTAGCTCAGCGCCATTACTGTCCACTGACTGATTGTTTACAAACAACATCATTGCTGCAATTATAACTTATCACAAGTGTTTATGTATGTATTTTAGGCTTATTGTACATCACAGTTTTAATTAACTACACAACCACTTTTGATTATTAGATTTACTGTATTGATTAGCGTGACATAACACGATTTGTGTTTACATACCTACCACTAGCCACACAACGGTTATTTTTCAGCTGTATGTCTATAGTAATCTATATTACTAATTAGCATATAGCATTTCACTCATTATATGCAATATTTTAGTGTAATACATATATCTGTTTTTAATAAGTAAGCACAGCCATTATTGGTCACATTTTTACACTTTTGTATTGATTTGTATTAGAAATAAGCACAGCCATTATTGGCCACTTTCCTTTTCTGTATTAAGCATACACACTGTGTCTAGATGCCATTACTGGCCACACATCTTATGTTTACAATAATATCTCATTAGTGTTTATACTACTATTACCATTTTGCTGATTGTTGTGCAAATTAGTGTGGTGCATGTGAAGTGATTGATGAGTATTAATATTCTGTCACATCGGAAATAGTGATAAGCGCACACAGTGTTTACAAATATCAAATGTACACAAGTGTAAGTTCTCACAGCTAGTAAAAAGTGATTTCAAGCAGTGCCTGCAAGTGCTTTAATAAGTGAGCCCAGTTGTAAGGGCTAATTAGTGCATGAAGTAAAGTGACTGTGAGTGATATAAGTGAAGTGTTCGTGAGAGTACAAGCTTTCTAGCAGTGCATAATGTCATCTTTTTGTGATTTCATCATCATTTTGTGATCATCACTCTGTGTGTCATCATTCTGTGATTTTATGTGATTAAGTGTTAAGTGCTTTCCTAGTGCTTATTAAGTGAAGTGATATCTAGCAGTGCATAGTGTCATCAATCTGTGATTATATGTGATTAAAGTGTTGAGTGTAATCCAAGGGCTTATTTATTAAAGTGATTGTGCCAACATTGATTAAGTGATAAGTGATCCAAGAGTTACACAGTGAGAGTGAGTGTGAGATATGTCACGTCATTCAGTGCTTTCAGAAGAAATTGGCAACACGTCACCGCTGGACATTGGAGATCTACTTATCTCTGACATCTCGCATATCGGAAAAGTTGCGGCTTTGGTGAAAGAGATACGTAACATTTCGGACACTTATAGAGGAGGGAGGTTTCTTCTTCCCCTAGTTCTAAGAGAAAGATTGCAATCTTCGCTATCTGTCTTAGAAGAGCTTGCAGTAAAGGGCCCAGTAACAAAACCTGCTACTGAAGACGCAGGTACTAATACCGCTACCTTTCTCTGTTGTGAGCAGGTGCATGCCCAATCTTCACCCACTTTAACAGCGGCACCAAAGCTGAAATCCACTCCCCAGCGAGCGGTCACACAAAATTTAGCAAATAAGACTTACGCTCAAGTTGCAAAAGCATCTGCTGCACATACGATCCTGGTTTATCCAGCCTCAGAGACTGTGGCAAAGACTAGCCGCGAGCTAAAGACAACGCTGAGCGAAAAGCTTCCCCTTTCGAACCTAGGAGTTAAAATCTCACAAGTACGAAGCTTGCAGAAGAGTGGTCTAGCGATAGATTGCACCACAAAGGAGGACTTAACGAAGCTAGCAGCTACTTTGCAAAGTGCAGAAGTAAAGGACCTTGTCAATAGTAAATTACCAGTAACTCGTCTTCCACGCAAAGCAGTACACAGAGTTTTGCCTTCTGTTACTAAAGAAGACATTGAAAAAGCACTTAGTTCAGAGTTCAGTTTGAATAAATCCTCAGCGACTGTGTTATATAGACTGAAAGAAAGGAGGAATGACATCAAGTGGATCATACAGTGCCAACCAGATGCATTCCACACCATCATGCAATCCCCAAGACTATTCCTTGGTTGGAGAGCCCATAGACTATCTGAGCACTTCAACACCAGACGTTGCTTTAGATGTCAGGAGTTTGGGCACACTCAAACGAACTGCAAAAACAAGCAATATTGTGCCTACTGCTCCGGCAGTCATTCAATTCGAGACTGTAACGCCAGAACGCCTTCCTGTATCAACTGCTCAGATTTTAATTACCGAACAAGAAGTAACGTCCACAGTGCACACCCCGCGTATGATGTCGGATGCCCCACCTATGCAAAATACATCGAGCGGGTCAGAAGGAGCACCCAATATGAATAATACCACCACAGATATTTCGGCAGCGCAAGCAAACTTAATGATAAACCCTCAGCCTCCTAACCAACCTGGTAACCATGACGTAATAAATACAGGTGGAACTCTTACGGAAGAGCCAATCAGATGCGTACAAATTAATTTACAGCGAGCTAAAGCAGCCGCAACACAGCTTCTGCAACATGCAATTGATCATAACTTGGACCTCATTTTAATGCAGGAGCCCTACTGTAGAGAAGGAACAGTTGCTAGTCTCCCAATAGCATGGAAGATATACCAAGCCAAAGCACCCAATGCGCCACCACCAAGAGCCGCAATAGCTAGTTGTAATCCTACCTGGTCCCCTTATGTCATCAAGGCGGATAGAGACTTTGTCACAATAGCATTAACGTTCAATAATCACCAACTCCTAGTTTCTTCAGTTTACTCCTCTCCTACCGATGATCTCTCCAGCTTCACAGCAATATTCCAAGAACTAATACATAAATATCCATCAGTCCCACATTTAGTAGGGGGAGATTTTAATGCCCATAACTCTGCATGGGGTTACCAGGATACCACACCAAAGGGACAAGCCATGGAAGATTTTCTGGCGGCTAATTGATTGCATCTTTTGAATACCCCGAATGCTCCTCCAAGCTATTATAACACTTACCACCAAGGTTGGCCAGACCTTACGTTTGTCACGCCAGACCTCGTGCTGAATATGCAAGGTTGGGAAGTCAGAGATGAAGTAAGCTGTTCGGATCATCGATACATACACGTTCAGCTTACAATACAGCAATCAATAGCCATCCTCAAGCGCTTCAAACTTCCAGGAGGTAAAATACTGCAATTAAAGAGAGCCTTCTCTACCCTTCTGATAAATAAGGAAATTTTGCTCGATCAGCATGACGATAACTTAGATATGGACACCTTCACGAATGATTCACTGAAGGATATTCAACACATCTATGAGCGATACCTTCCTTTGCGAGCTGCTAAGAAGCTCCAAGGTATAAGCTGGTGGAACAGTGACCTGCGTCAACAACGCCAACGGTGCAGAGCACTTAGACGGCGACTCCTCACCCAGCTGACAGAAGAGGAAAAAGGACACCTACTATAAAAATTTCGAAAAGAAAGGGCCTTGTATAACAATGCCATACTAACTGCAAAGGTGCAAAGCTGGAGAAGGTTCTGTACAGCAAATAACAATCCATATGGCATATTGCATAAATTATCTACTAGTAGGGTCTTTCAGCCAGCGCAATTATATGCACAGCACCGGCAACAGCAAGGACGAGATGATGAGATAGCGGCTAACACTGCAGAAGCTTTTCTTGCGGAAATCTTCCAACAGGATAATGCAGAGGAAGATACGCCACAGCAGTCTGCAATCAGAAACAACTCTAACCCACCAGCCACAGCACCTGACCAGCCATTTACAGACCAGGAAATTAAGTATCAGTTCCGCTTCTTGCCCAAAAAGAAAGCGCCTGGACCTGATGGGGTTGATTATGCAATTCTAAAAATAGCCTATCAAGCCAGACCACAGTTCTTCACAAAATATTACAACCGGCTGCTGCAAAATGAAATATTTCCCAAGGCATTTAAGATCGGACATGTGGTCCTTTTCCTAAAACAGAATAAAGACCCCGAAGACCCTAAGTCGTACCGCCCAATTTGCCTTTTATCGGCTTTGGGCAAGACTTATGAGAAGCTACTAACAAATCGACTGAGGCACCATCTAACCACAAACAACCTCCTAAGCAACAAACAGTATGGATTTAAAGCGGGCACTTCAACCACTCATGCGTTGGACAAAATAGTTAGACATCTTAAAGACAATAGGCAAACAGGATACCACACTGCCTTTATATCGATAGACCTCCAGAGTGCCTTCGACACACTCTGGTGGCCTGCGATCAGACAGGCACTTCGGGCAGCAAAATGTCCGGTGAACCTTTATAGAGTATTTGACAATTATCTGCAGGATAGGACCCTACTATTGTCCATGAATCATGGTGTTGCAACTAAACAACAAGTTAGAGGATCTCCCCAGGGGTCTTGTGCTGGGCCCCTGTTGTGGAATCTGACTTTAAAATCAATTCTCGAGACAACATGGCCAACGCACACCGTGTTAGTAGCATACGCTGACGATGCTGCCCTCTTAGTAAGGGGCAAAACGCGGGATGAAATAGAAGCAAATGGGACAGAGACATGTAATATCTTCACAAGGCTCTGTGAGAAACTTAAGCTCACAGTATCTATTCCAAAATCCAATGCCCTCATCATCCCAAAACAAGGTACGCGTCCAACGCGCTCCCCCTGCATTAAACTCAAGGGACGGAACATTAAAGTGGTAAAGGAACTCAAATATCTCGGTGTGATCTTTGATGCAGGACTTACGTGGATTCCACATATACAAATGCAGAGGAGGAGGACGTTCGCCATCGCTCAAAAGGCACGTCAATTCCAGGGAAAGGGCTGGGGACGAAATCCCCACATCCAAAAGCAGCTCTATCTAACCGTAAGTGAGAAAATTGCCCTCTATGCGGCAGCCATATGGGCCACCCCCATGGGTAGTAGGAAAATAAAGCAGCTTACGTCCCTTCAAAGACCATATGCATTGTATCTATGTAAAGCATATCGTACTGCACCCACAACAGCGGCGTGTATAATATCGGGAATTCTACCTCTGCATATTAAAGCGGAAATGGAGGCAGCCCTGACCACCGTCATACATTTGAGTCATAGGAGAAAACATTACGTGGAAAATACTGCATATAACTTTCAAGAGATAGCCTAGCGACTTTACGAAGAACGTGTATTGATTATAGACGTTAAGCAATCTGGATCATTTACACGTATTACTCGTGCTATTTCTGAAAAATTGAATGAATATTGCGAAAACGACAGTACTTGACGTGGGGCAGTAGATCAAATCGGCACGAACTACTGCCTGATTAAGTTTCATTAAGTATGTACATAATGGATAACATGCAACATCGCAAGCATATCATATATGTCTACAATTATTGCTACGATATAGAGACGAAAGGCAAGATTTTTTCTCATGAATGATCAGTGTCACTAGACTTGATGTCATCCAATCTAGATTTTGAATCGGCGTTAGAACAACCATTGTCTACCACGGACGCAAGCAGAATTTCTTCGATCTCGGAGATCAAAGGCCACCCAGAGAAGAACTTGAATACTGATTTTTTTCTTTGATCTAACTGAATCGTTTCTTTTCGATTTCCTGGAGTTAGGAGTTACAGTACATACTCAGCGGTACGAGAAAGGTAAATAACTTTATGAATAGCTATCAAGGTGAAAAATTTTTTACCACTATTTTTCCCATGATAATGCTAGCTTCCATAGCAAATGCCATCACATATTTCTTGCAAACATAACCTCAAAGTCCAATATCTGTAACTAACAACTTCGATGAAAGTTTATGCAGATGCCGGCTACAGGCGGATTATAACACAAGAGACAGAATTCGGATGTGTTTTCAGGAAAAACGCAAGGACTTCTATAAGAAGGTCACTGTATATTTAGTGTGTCTGTGTGATCTCTGCTCAAATCATCTACAGCAATAATTTTGCACAAAATTAGTCGTCTTATTTTTTATTGATTTTCTCTCATAAATTAATTTAGGTTTAAAAGTGTACGAACATTATTAGTACTAATCATATTTTTTACTCTTAGAATGGCAATGTTTTGCAGAGTCATTTGATGTTGCGCACATATTATATTCATTATATTGCATTGTGTAATATTTAATTTTAACACGAGAACAAAAAACATTAATCACATCGATACATCCAATTTCAGATGGCTAACTCAAAGTAGCAAGTTATACATATAATGAAAGGAACTTAACGCCTGTAAATATTCTACGCTACTATTTGAAATGCACAGTGTTAGTCTATAAGTATTCTATGCACAGCATAAGTATTTTAGCATAGTCCGTAAGCATTCTACGCGAAAGGGAAACGTCTATAAATGTTTTATGTGATTTCCGTTAGTCACCTGAAGAACACAAATACGATATTCAAATTCTTGCTGTAGCGTATCTTTTATAAATGTCTGTACGGAATGATAGTGCCGTTTTGAAATGGTGTAGTTTTGCGTGGCAGTATAGCACAAATGCAACATTTTAATGACAGCTATAGATAAAGAGCATTAAGATCTGATCACCTAAGACCGATACCTCTAGTAGTCCAATACCACCATTCGTTATCATTAGTAGATAGCCAAACTCTTGCGTTTTTATTTTATATCTGGCGATCATCGCTTATGTGGCGGCTTCGTTAAGTAAATATGCCGTTTTACCAAACATTTTGGCAATATCAGAAATTCGAAGATATTCTTTACATACACACGGTCTTTTAAGCATGCTTCAACTTCTGTCCACGCAATCAACTTTTGCACATATTATTTACATCTATATTAACTTAATAAACATTAATAGCTAAACGGACAACATAAACGGAATATGCTAATTTAAAATCAGGTCAAGTGATTTGAATTATTGTGTATTTGATGTTGATTTGGTAGAAATATGACAAAGGACTAGCTGCTTAAGCAGGCCTTAATTTCTAAAATTCGAAATGTCGGAGCCCTATGGAAAGCCGTCAGGAAGAAGAAAAAAAAAACAATAACATAAATAGATAAATAAAATTAAATAAAATCTGAAAGCTTGCAGATTTTACATTACGCCCAAAGGGACTTTTTTAGCGTTTCGTGTGTTACCATTATTTATTAAATATCATCTTTGCAATTGAACCATAAAATTCAATTCAACAAGAGAAACTTTTTTTTCCATACAGTGTTGCCATTGCTCGCTTTAAAACCGTTGAGTTTCTTAATCAAAAATTCGTTAAAGTGTTTTAAATATGAAATCGATAATAAAACAAATTCCAAATCAGGGCTACTAGATGCCCATATTCGGTGGAGAGTTAAGTTATTCAAAATTGGATAGCTCTAGGTACCGTTGTTTTATCACAATGCGAGAAACATGTATATATTTATGCATATTCTTCATTATTTAATTTCTTAAAATATAATACAGGGCTCTAATATTTGGTGGCAACAATTTGAAAAGTGAACCGACATTCATAGTGAACCAACGCAAATGCCAAAACGAAATTAATAGATCTTCTGGGCTAACGCCATTTGGGCTAAAAATTTTTAGCATTTGGACTAAAAAGCATCGAAAATAATTTTAAAATGAGTATACCTTTTAAAATTTCCGATACGCAGTCTCGCGTGCTGGAGATAAAATACTTTTTTTTTTGGTTGAGTGTTGCCATTGCTCGTTTTGAAACCTTTCAGTTTGTTAATCAAAAATTCGTTTAAGTGGTACAAAATATGAAATCGATAATAAAAGAAATTTCAAATTCCAAATTACAGCTTCCAGATGCCCATATTTGGTGGAAGATTACATTATTCAAAATTTGATGGCTCTAGGTACCTCTCACAATCACAATGGGAGAAACAATCACAGTGGATCACAATTTTATCACAATGAGAGAAACATACATACATTTATGCATATTCTTCATTATTTAATTTCTTTAAATGTAACACAAGGCAGTAATATTTGGTGGCAAGAGTTCGAAAAATGATTCGCCGTTTATAGTGATTCAACGTAAAATGCATGGCAAAATTAAATTAATAGCCCTTCTGGGATAACGCCCTTTGGGCTAATAACGTAACTAATAATTAAATTATGATTCAGTGAAATGTAAAGATACAAACACAAATTTAATAAATTATTAAGTTCATGATTAGTTAAAATAAAAGAATAAAATATCGGACCTCGTCTTAATGGAGCTGCGGCTGGACTTACAATTTCATTAAAAAAAAATGAGCAACAGCTCATCCTGCCTTCGGCTAAATTTAAGCTCTGTATGTACGGTATAACATACTATTTCGAGACATGAGAAAACAGAAACCGTTTTTTTTCCAGCAAATCAGTGGAGAAATGTAAAAGGATTAAAGCGTCACTGGAATATACGGAATGCTAGGATGAGAAGATTTCCCCCGAAATTAGTCTTATAACAACATCAGAACGAACGTAAGATCTGCACAAGTTACAAATTCCCTTCTCTTTCGTAGCATGAAAAAGGTAACACCTCTTTTCGAATCGTGACAATGACCGTGGTCGTCATACAGCATTCCTGTATCCAGCTTCTCTATCTTGCTTGTTGCATCCAGTAAGCAAGGTGAAGAACAATGGAATGATAGTCAATAAACAATGAAATTATTGCATATTCTGAAAAATAGTGGAATAGGCAATAAGTTTTTCGGCTATTGTACGCGTACGTTATATAGAATCAGCTTTCACTTTCTGCTTCATATGACTGTCTGGAAAAGATTGTTATCTATAAGGGTCGTTTAAACAAAAGTGGCATTGCTGTAATAACGCCACCATTTGAAGAGAAAGATGATTGCGCACGCCTCTATAGAGATCGCAGAGTGCTCGGAGTGCAGGCGATATCGTCAGATCCCGCCAGATGCGTGTGTAATAACGTCGGAGCACGTTAAAAGGCATCGTTCGCATCACGGATGCGTCCAAACGGTGTCAACGCGCGGTCGTGCAATTCTTAAAAGCGGAAAATGTGAATGCTTCTGAAATCTTTCCTCGAATGCAAAATGTGTATGGCACGGAGTGTATGAAACGCAGATCGGTATTCCGATGGTTTACGAATTTTCAATTTTCGTAGCGGAGACGTACCGTTTTCGTGGTTACGACAGGTCAAGCGCATGTGGTGATCACCCAGGAAGCACTTGCAGACGTGGACCGTCCTGTGAAAATGAGTCGGCGAATCACCAGTGGAGAAATAGCAGAGGAAATCTGTATGAGCATAGGAAGTGTGCACACAATACTGTCTGAAAAGTTACGATACGTAAAGTTTGTGCTGCGCAATGAGTGCCAAAACATTTAACAGAGGAGCAGAAGATTCAACGCATGTCTGTTTCCATGCAACACCTTATACAGTACCACAAAATGCAGAACCAATTGGATCATTGCCGCTGATAAAACATGGTGCCATCACTTTGATCCAGCCATCAAAAGCATGAGTATGGAATGGCGACACTCTTCATCCCCACTCCCGTAGAAGGTTCGCACGTCTACTAGAGCTGGTAATGTTAATGTGCTTCTTTGACGTCGATGGCCCACTACTGTTGGAATAGCTACCTTCGGGCACGATTGTCATTGCTGCCACATACTGTCCCACACTGAAGAAACTGTGACAGAACATCAAGAACCACCGACGTGGCATGCTGTCACGCTGGGTTATCCTCTTGCATGATAGTGCTCGTTCTCATGTGACTGTGGCGTGCCAAACATTGTTGCGGCAATTCCGCTGGGAGGTTCTCGAATACCCCGCTTAAAGCCTTGGACCTCTCGCCGTGTAACTACCATATCCTAAGTTCACTCCAGAAATCTCTGAAGGGACGGCAATTTGCCGACGATAATGAGGTTCAAGCTGCTGTTGAAAATTGGTTCCACAACCATTCCCGGGGCTTCTTCACTCAGGGTATCCATCGTCTCGTTGACAGTTGAGACACTTGTTTCAACCTACTAAGGTGACTTTGTCTAGCCTATCTATTACGTCTGTATTATTCCTTTCTTCTGTATACTAATTTATATTAATATCATTAAATCATTTCTCAAACTGACTGTAGTGCCACTTTCATTTAAACGACCCTTATATATTCACGGGGTACATTTTCCAGTAATACGTCCCCTGCATAAAACTTCACAAAGCAGTGATAAATAGTATGTTCATTCTTTGTCACCTGATAGCGAAATCAAGAAGCTATATCTAGCCTAACACTGTGTTAATATTACCTGCTGAGAACGTGCAGAATGATCCAGTTTGAACTAAAAAAGAAAAAGCATCCGGAGTTGCTCAAAATCCATGGTTCACTTTGGCAGTATGTTGCAACACCCATGAGACATCAGTTCCTTCTACGTGCCCGTAGCTGTCGTTTCGAATATAACTTGAAACTGGTTATTTCAAATGCACTAAAGACAAAAGCGTTTAGGCACTAACGCCAGTCTGAATTATTTTATTGCATGGGAGGCCAATACATTCTGCGCCTATGGAGTTATTTGATGCAATTATCTTTAAGGAGAAAATACGTTCTTTGTTATAACTCATTTGATAATTGTAGACCATACTGCGAATTTCGATTACAGTGGCAAATTCTGCCTTGGTTTCTTTATAATTCAAGCAAATACGGGAAATTTTGATTTCTCCATTCAAAGTTTCAGCATTTGGGAAGAAAATGGAAAAATAAATACAGAATTTGGCTTCATAAAGAAAGAGAAAATGTGCAATTTCATAGCGCAAATCGGATCGGAAATTTTATATCATTATTTCATAAGGAAACAATGCTAATTAGTGTGTTATATCATCTTTCCAAATCAGCTACCAAGGTATTATTAAGTAAGGGGCGAAAGCGTCCTTATGAAGAGTTGAAAGAAGTTACATAACATGGTTATGGAAAGCCATACGAGGTTTCATAAACACTTTTTTGTGTGGATTTTTGAGAAGAGTTTGGAAGCAAAATATCTGAAATCAAGAATATTATTCAAATTATGAAGTAATAAAATATTTCTTCAGTGTATGTTCAAATAGTATTTTTTAATCTAATTTCAATGTCTTTGGCGAATTAATGCTAATACCATTTTTAAACGCACATTATTCTGATTTCATTATGTTTCCTAAATTTTGATCTGAACCAAAATGCATACAGTTCGTCCAGTAGAACTGTGTAGATAGGTGTAATACATATATCATATTTACTGGCATGTTTTTCCAGCTTGCCTTATTCTCCCGTTAGTTTTTTCAACAAGCGATGTAGAATCTTCTGATTTATAGTAACATGTAAAATGTATGTACAAGCCACCCAGACTATATAATGGAAAGAGGAGCTTATTGTAATACTTAAGGGTCTGGGTTCGAATCCCGGAGAAATTTGAAAATGTATAATGTCTATGCAGCATGGGGCTACTGTAAATATGCCGTGAGCCGAAATCCTGTCGGGAGGTTGGTGGTAGGGGAAGAGATGTGGAAGACCCTTGGATCCATCCCCCCACGGGATGCTCTCCTTTAACATTGGGGGGGGGGACGGAAATGAACGAAGTGGTAGTGTCACCTTGTAGAGACGTTAGGTTATTTAGAAGCAGGAGAGATGAAAAATAAGCAGTGCCCTCGCCGGGACTGGAACCACAGACCTCTCGAATACGCGCCGAACGTGCACCACGAAAACATGCTCAGAAGGCGGGAGAAATACCTTATATAGTCCCCCTTTTTAAAGGGCGACTGGGGCTTAGGGTGACCAGTCGACGACCATCCACGACCTTTTTAGTTCGGGCGCCACTATAGAGACTTTAGGTATTGTTAAAAGCAGGAGAGAAGAAAAATGAGTAATACCCTCGCCAGGACTCGAAGCACGGACCTCTCGAATACGCGCCGAGCATGCTGACCACTACACCACGAAGACATGCCAAGAAGGTGAAGGAAATACCTTATAACCTGTATGATGCTCAACGCTTTAGTCAAGCAAGTGAGATAAGTCACAACGCACACGTATGCACGATTACTAAAGTACTTTTATGTAACTGTGAATAAAAAGGGAATATTACTGGAATTGATAAGTCCTTCGAAGTACATAATATTGGTATAACTTTACGTGTAATTCTGGTTATAATCATTAAAACCGCCTTTTCAGAAATTTGTACACCGCCTATTTTCCCCCTGTCGATTTTCAAGCAGTAAAATTAGTCGGAAAAGGGAATATTTTTTCTCGCATTCTTGTTAAATTACTGAAACTTGAAAACGGGCGATAAATTTTATTCATCATAGCATACTTCGTATAAAAAAAATTTGCTGGTGTAATATCGTTTATTTTAATTGAATAAATTAATGTTTTACTTTTGTGTTACATTCTCATGATTTAAAAATCAACTTCTAAACAAAGGTTTTAATTTATTAATTTTGGAATTTGTAATTTTGTGCTTCAGAAAATTTTGATTTTTTGCAAAGAATCTGTTCGTAATTAAAAAGTAACTGTAAATTCTTTAACTATAAAGAAAGTAAGATTTCAGCAAATTTCATTTCTAAAGCGTAAAGCGAATCATTTAATTGCGTTCGAATATGGAAAAAAAAAAGGAAAAATTCGCGAAGCTATCACGGGATAAAATGTGAAAATTCGGAACATTTCACTGCCTGGAATTTGGGGTAACAGTTTTGCGTTCAAAGATTTATGGTAATATTTTAGAGGGAGCAATCTACCCGAAAAAAAGCAATGACAAAAATAACTAATGCATAATAAAATTAACATCGTATTACAAATTTTTTAATTGACATTCACATTTATAAACCAATCACACTGTAAACATGTATTCAGAACCTTTATGTTAGATCGAAATAATTATTGAAATTATTACCATTAAAATTCATGAAAACATTGGTTAGAATATTTCCTGACACTAAATTTTGAGAAAAATTGATTCCCCCCCTTTTCCTTTTTCAGGGAGGGGACTGTATTATGACATATTTAGCAGTAAAAATTGATTGTTACTATAGAAGAAAGTATCAGAAAACTTTTGAAACATAATGCAAATTGCTTATATACATACTCACCCAAATATACAGTTAGTTTTCCATTAGGAGCAGTTTTCTTGAAGACCTTTATAGCCACAACATAAGCTAGCAACAGGAATGGGAACATAGCGGTTGTAGTTTAAGGCGAAGCAGTGCGTAGAGTTCTTTTGATAGAGCCAGCTTAAAGGGGATTTAGTGACTGCTAATCTTAAAATGCAACGCTTCCGTGCAAACGCGACTCTTGTGGGGATTCTCGAATTAGGAAGCCTTAGAAGAAAGCTGAATTCTGATGATTCAAGCATGTTGAAGTGCCAATCATATAAAAGCAAATGGTCGGAATCACGATAAGTAATTTACAGAAAGAATGAATTATTTTATTAAGCTGATTATACAACTGTTTTTAATTTTCCGAAGATATGAAATTAGCTATTTCTGGAATTTTTCCTTTGGAAATGCAGAAGCATGAATAGAGCAACAGATGGAAGTAAAAAGATTTTATTCTTTCTTAGATATTAAAATCACTAATCCAAAACGTTCAGAATCTTTGTATTGATACGATTGTTAGTGTTTAATTAAAGCAAAATTAACATTTAAATGAGTTGTAGTACCATTTAATCTTATGTAATTAACATCATACGAAATTAGTGATTCAATATTAACGCAGTAAGTTTTCAGATTGACACTGACAACGTTCAGATTTATACTGCAGTACTGAGGTTTATTTTCTAAGATGTTAACTTGGCATTTTTCAAAAGGTTCTGCTTTCTTTCTTCGTTTAGCCCTGCTTCTAAAATATAAAAAGCAAGTCATTGCATTGAATTTAAACTTATCTGAACATTCTAGTACTTTGATTTTTCCGCGACATGTAGCGTAAATTTAAATACGTTGAGCTAAAAAAATTCGTAACATACTATATGGTGTTATTTTTAATTTTTTGATCAAATGAACAATTGATTACTGATTAATGAGTTCAGCACACTTGTAAAATCATGAGGCCTTTTTAAAGTACGATAGGTGAAAAATGAGAGATACCCTTATTGAGACTTGAACCTGGACCTCTCGAATAAGCGCCGAGTGCTCTCCGTTATATCACGAACGCATGCAGAAAGGAAGGAGAAAATACCTTATATACTCCCCCATTTAAAGGGCGACCGGGGATTAAGGGACCCAGTCGTGAAATCCTGGTGGTAAAGAATCATCATCCACCACCTTTTATTTCGGGCGCCACTGTAGAGCAATTAGGATTTTTTTTTATACGGAAGACATGAAAAATGAGCATTGTCCTCCTCGGGACTGGAATCTACACTTCTCGAATATGCACCGAGTGTGCTACCGTTACACCACTAAGGCATGCAGAAAGGAGGGAGAAAATACCTTATAGACTAATTTTCAAAATATAATAGATTTTCGAATAACCAGCTCCTGCCAGATGGTTTTTAAAAACAAATAACCAGTTAAACCGAAAAAAAAGGAGAGAGAATACATTTAAAGGGTGTAAATGAGATGTATGTACAGGGTGATTGTAACTGTAACTGTATTTATGACCTGTCTCGCCGACTTAACGGCATTACAGGGGCTGGAAAAATACCAGCCAAAGCCACCCTCAGGATGGTCATTCTCACTTCTGCTGAGTCCCGGAGTCCCACATCCCCGAGAGCATCAGCTATTTTAAAAGGCTCCCTCTAAAAATCCGCCACTGAACTGGCCAGCCAAGACCGCCGTCCCAGCGGACAGAGACAACGATGGGGTGGGTATGGATACTTGGAGCTTTGACTGGCCGTTAATTGATGCTACCTGTAGGCGGACAGCCCCTCCTTTCAGGCTTTACACAAAATACCGAGGACACCGTGGACCGGACGCTCAATGGCCCAGGCGCTATTCGGTTACTGATACCCTAGTTACCGGGGACTTACGCCACCGGGTCCATGAAAGGTCGGGATCACCTTTCCTCACGAATAGTTGGGAACCCTTAAGTTCATAAATTTTATACCCCCGTGATATGGCCGAGACTGCCTAGGTACGGATCACAGCCAGTACTGCACAGAGCACTTTGCGTCGATCCCCGGGGGGGAAGGGTAGTCGTAAACAACAAAAACAAAGTATTGGCTTCCTCGCCTCGTGAACGTAATCACATTACGAGTCTTCCCCCCACGGAACCGCGGCCAGGGTTCAACCCCTTTCTAGAAACCTTGGAGAGATCGGCGAAACGACCCAAATTGGGGCGTCACTGGTCGTTAATTTGCTACTCACCAGTCGCTCAGATGAACCCGTCGAGGAGGGACATTACCCAGCATACCCGGGGCACCACCCGGGGTTCTGGCACCACTCCGCTCTAAGACATGCCGGACCCCGGACCGACCAATAAGTGACCTTTCCGGAGCTCCCAGAACCACTAGGTTCGTAATTTGTATACTCTGTAGCCGAGACTGCCTAGGTACAGATCCTAGCCAGTAGTTTCGCAGAGTTCTCTACGTCGACCCCCGGGGGAAGGGGCGGTTGTAAAAAGAAACTTCCTCGATATATTAAACCTTAGCGGCCTATCCTCTCACCCAATTGAAACGTAATTTGGAATATTGCTGAAATTGAGCGCAATTAAAACAATAAAGCTCTGACGATTACAATACCGGTGAAAAGATTTTGAAATTTTCGAATGGCAACATCCCCTTTTTTCCTGCGCAAATTGCTCAGGCCATTGAATAACCATAAATGGCGTTGGAATCATACACGTATGACGAAAATGTATGTGTAAAACATTTGAAAAAAAGCATTGTAAATTATAGGACCAGTGAGAGAAAGAGAGGAAAAAGAGAAACACAAGAGAGGAAAAAGGGAAAAAAACTTCTGTTGGAATTACAAGTTCTCAACTTTCCTACATTCGCAGAAGATAACGTATTGAATATGGGAGCTTGTTAATAGCAATGATGAACATAACATCTCAGGAGGAATCTGTATAACTTATGGCATCTTTTAATTGTGAAAAATCTCCTTGATTTTTACTTGTATACTTTAGATTTCAGATAATTCTAGAATCAAAAATCCATCTGAGTGAGATGGGGGGATCGAGGTCGCCACGAAAGTACAAAGTTACGGGATGTTACTCCGTCTTGAAACGTTGTACAAACTATAAACTTTGAATTCCAATAACAGTTTTTTTTAACTTCTCTCTTGTGTTGTCATTAGTCCTTTACAATGCTGCTTTTTGCAAATGTTTTATCTCGCCAATTTTCGTCACACGCATACTGTTCCAACGCCCTTTTTCGTTTCTCAATGTGCTGATCAATTTGCATTGGAAAAGGTGGGTGTTGCCGTTCGAAATTTGAAATGCTGGGTTAAGATTTCATCGCATTCCAGCAAAAATTGCTCAAGAGAGATCAGATGATGGACCACTTTTCAGAATGACAGGAAGTAAAGATTACATTAGAAAACTTATTGTTCTGCTATTTTTAGAATGAAAAGGGGAGGGTGCTCAAATTTGAAAGAGGAATTATTAATTTATTATTAGAATGGTAGATATTTTATATTTTACACTCACACATGTATATACAAATGAATAAATACATTCACTTCCAAAAGTTAAGCACGAAGATGTAAAATGCAAAAAAATCGGCAAATACTGCTCTGATTGACACAAACTTCGGCAGGAAAGTAGCATATATATTTATGCATGAAACAAAATCAATAATTATATACAGAAATGAAAACAATATTAAATTTTTGGAAGTTATCAGATAATAACATGCTGGAGACTTAAAGAGAATTATGTATAAAGTGAAAATAAACAGCATAAAATGAAAAAAAGGACAATAATAGGGTATGCAATGCCCCCTCTTCTGTATACAAAGTTTACACCTTGTGACCCTGCTTTCAATTAGGTAGTCAACCACCGCAGAATTAAGCAATGGCCATTCTTCTTGTAAAGCAGTTTTCAGCTCAATAAGAGTGGATGGAGGTGGGAAACGTGAAGATAGAGCACGGCCGAGAGCATGCCAAAGATTTTCAATGGGATTAAAGTCGGGCGAATATGCTGGCCACGCCATACCCGAAATCCCTTCATTCTCCAGGTAGTCATCGACGATGTCAGCTCTATGGGGACGTGCGTTATCGTCCATTAAAACAAAAGTAGGGCCAACTGCTGCAGCGTACAATTTCACAATGGGTTCTAGGACTTCATCTCGATACCGGAGAGCCGTCAAAGAACCCCGTTTAAAGATGTGCAGGTCGGTGCGGTATCCTAATGAAATCCCTGCCCACACTATAATGCTTCCGCCTCGGAATGCGTGATGTTCGGTGATGTTTCGGGACTAATTGCGCGTTCGTTGTTCACGCCATATCCTTATACGCTTTTCATCTGGCTCCAGAGTAAATCTTGACTCGCCAGTAATCATGACATTGGCCCAGTCAGACACATTCCTATTGACATGTTCTCGGCACCACTGTAATCGTGTCCCTCTTGATTGGACGGTTAGAGGAACACAAACTAGAGGTACCGGAGCGTACAGTCCACTCATATGTAATCTTCGGCGTATAGTAGCTGCAGATATCACCTTACCGATGGACGCTGTAACCAGAGATGTCACACGTGTGGAAGTTGCTCTGCGATTCCTCTTGTCTGCAATAACAATATATCGATCTTCCTCGGGGATTGTAACCCTCGGGCGACCGGCTACGGGCCTTCGGAGAACTGTCTGTGTGGTTTGGAATTGCTTTCATAAACGTGAAATTACAGAATGATGAACGCCGAAGAAAAGAGCAACATCTGTGATCGACTGACCCGCTTCAATGCGCCCCACAGCAAGTCAGCGCTCAGAATCTTCCATTCGTCTTCTGGAAGATATAGAAACACGCATGTCTTGAAAACAAATTATACGAAAGTTTTAAACACCTTCTATCGGCACTTACAATCAACTTCTGTAACCCTTCATAAAGCTGGCTTCTTATAGAACTGCCTGTTTTGCATATTTCTTGACATGACAGCGCGATGGGCTGTTATCTAACATATTTGCATACTTCCATCTACTTCTGCAGCGATCTGCATCCTCTTTAATTCTGATTGGCTTCCGGAAATCAGCATTTTCCTCTCCGTGCTTAACTTTTGGAAGTGAGTGTACAAAGCAAAAAGTTCAAAAACCTAATTCATCATAAATTGAATTAGTCGGACTAAGCCCATATTTTTAAATACGCATGATCACATATGGTCAGATCATAAACCATATGTTTAAACGCAAAACCATATGTTTGCCTTAGTTTATTCATACCGATTCATAAATACATATAATTTACATACGATATATTTCGAATTGCATATGGGATGCCTTTGAAACGTATTAGTTACTTTAATTTATTTTCCATCCTATGCGTAATATAATGATTAATATGTTTTATATTTTATTTTGCATCAGATATTAATAATACAAAATAAAACAAAAAAATACATTTAAAATTCATCACATATTCAATTCGAGAAATATCACTTGGAAAAACCAAAAGACAAGAAGCACACTAGTAAAATGCAGGAAATAGGAGGGCAAATTATGCTAAAACTAAAAATGAAATATTACATCTTTCGCTGCATCCTCATCAGGGGGTTGGTGCAACGGGAGAAGCAAACAAATAAAACACCTGTTTCTGATACGACAAAGACAAAAATTAAAGTTTGAAATTTAAAATTAGTCTTGGAAAAACAGCAAAAGTAATCTCAAGTCCTTATTTTTAACAAAGTCAGAAGATAGCAAAGTTAGGCTCTTTGTAACGCTAATGTGATTTACTTATAGTGAGAGAAACAAAGACATAGAAGTAGTAGATGCTTTTGAGCTGACCAGGAACACAGACCTTGTTAGTTCCATGACCAGAAGCCATTGAAATCTTGTAGTACAGCAAGGATGTCAAACTCGCGGCCCACAACAATTATTTTTGCGGCCAGGCCAATATATCGGCAAATAATAATATATAATAATAAAATAACATATCGACGAAGAAAAAATGAAATGTTTACTTCTAAGTAATTAATGATAATTTATTCAGTGTTGTTAGATTACTCACAGCGAGCTGACACACACACTACTTAAATTACAAATGCGTGTGAGTAGCTTGCGTTCAGCTACCTTCGGCTTTTGGGGAACACGTGCACCCAGAACTTGTACGCATCCGAATGTGACCGAACTCATGGTCTCAGTTTTCCAATCATAGTTTTGTACAATATATTGGTGCATGCATGTGCATGCACTTTGCTTTATTATTAATTATTACTTAATTCATATTGGTACGGATTTCATAGTTATTTATTTATTTAGTTTTTTTTTATTTAGAATTGTAATTAGATTTGCTTCATGTTGCCTTAGCAACGCAGATGATTTTTGAAAAGACAGCTGCGTTGGAAGGTTAAAAATAAAACAGCGCGTGCATTTAATACCTAATAAATAAATATCTCGTAATTGCTGTTGCCATCCACAAAAATCCAGATATTTATAGACGTTTCCAGTATAATCTAGAAATTAATTATAAATCTTATTAAAGCCGAGAATAAACAACTCATCTCAGTAGTAGCTGTAGTTCTAGCAAACTGTTTGTTTACTTAATGCTGTGATTGATTTGTAGCGATTTCGCTGTGAGATAGAATTAGTTTCTCTGTTTTGAATTGATTTTTGCTAAACGTTTGACATTTTGTGATATTGTTAGAATATTTTTGAAGAAATATTTCAGCATTTTGATATATATCTTGTGGAAAGAATAAATTTTTGTTAACTTTTAAACGTTCACTGTGTTTATTCCAGCCCTTTGTATTCAATATGTCTATATCAAAACCAAGTGGTAGTAAAATTAAACGAAAAATCGCTGACGAACATAGAATATTCCAAGTAAAATGGGAATTAGAATATTTTTGCTGTGAAATAAAAGATAAAATAATCTGCTTGATATGTAATAATACTATTGATGTACCAAAGTTATATAATATTAAACGTCATTACGAACAACACAAATCGAAATATAACAATTACGAAGGATTAATGAGAGAAGAAAAGTTGAAAGAGCTCAAGTTAGGAGTGAAAAAGCAACAGTCCATGTTTAGTAAAGTATTGCAAGAAAGTGAAGCGGCGGTACATGCAAGCTACGTCTTGTCCGAGTTGATAGCTAAACATTCGAAGCCTTTTACTGACGGTGATTTCATCAAGGAATGACTAATAAAAGCTGGAGAAATTGTTTGTGCTGGAAATGCGAAGGCTTTTCAATCAATTTCGTTGTCTCGAAATACAGTTGCGGAAAGAGTTACTGATTTAGCCGCGAATTTAAGTGATCAGATCAAAGCAAAATCATCTAGTTTCGAAAGTTTCTCCATTGCCTGTGACGAGAGCACGGACATTAGTGGCAAAGCTCAATTGGCAGTGTTTCTTCGTTCTTGTGACAAAAATTTTAACATTTTTGAGGAATTACTGGAACTAATACCCTGGTACTACCACAGGACAGGACAGGAGTAAGTGCAAGGGGCACCATGTCGTCGCCTTAGGCAGGGAATGGTGTTGCCCACCTGCACTACATTTCTAGAGAACCTCCCCCTTCCATTGGGGGCATGTGCACCTTTCCTGGTACTACCACAGGAGAAGATATATTTACTTGTGTTTTTGGACTTCTGCAGAAATACAATCTACCTTTGGCAAAATTAAATTCTGTAGCTACAGATGGCGCTCCATCAATGACCGGGAAAAACAAGGGCTTCGTAGCATTACTAAGAAAAAAAACTTAGTGAAATTCACGGTTCAAACATTTATCATATGCATTGTATTATACATTAAGAAGTTCTATGCACGAAAGTAATAAATATGGAGAATGTTTTGTCATATATAAAAAAAGTTATAAATTTTATAAGAGCTCGAGGTTTAAATCAGCGTCAATTCACTGCTTTCTTAAGTGAGTTAGATAGTGAATATTCGGGTTTGTCCTACTATACCGAGGTACGTTGGTTATCTTGCTCCAAGATTCTCAAACAATTCTGGGATTTGAAAGAAAGAAATATGTCAGTTTTTAAAAACGAAAAATCAAGACGTAAGTTTGTTTTACGATCCAATATGGATACAAGATTTATCTTTCTTAGATGATATAACCAAACACTTAACCGATTTAAATTTATCGTTACAAGGAAAAGATCATATCATTACGAACATGTTTGACATAATTAAAGCATTCAAATGTCAACTAGTTCTTTGGGAAAAACAACTTAAAAATGAAGATTTGACGCACTTCTCGACGTGCAGCATGAACAAATCAAGTTTAGATGATACTTGTTCGTATCAAAAATATGCAGAAAAAATTGCAAATTTAACAACTGAATTTGAAACGAGGTTTAATGATTTTAGTTCCCTCGAAGACAAATTTTTTTTGTTTTCTTCGATTTTCTCAATAAGTATTGACTCAGTACCCAGCCATATGCAAATGGAGGTGATCGAGATTCAATGCAACTCAAATTTGAAAGCAAAATTCATTGAAGTGGGCGTGCCTGAATTTTACAAATATTTACCAGCCAGGTTTGAAAATACTCGAAAATTCGCATATGAAATTATTTCCATGTTTGGTAGCACTTATCGGTGCGAGCAGTTATTTTCAGTCATGAAAGGTAATAAGTCTCCTATTAGAAACCGTATTAATGATGCTCACCTTGGGTCAGCGTTGAAAGTTATCACTGCAAACAAAATTTCTCCCGAAATAGGAAAGATAATAGCAGAGAAGAGATGTCAAGTATCAGGACGTAAACATTAAATTTTTCTTGTTCTTTTCTATATAAATATATATATATATGTTTATTATTGTATTATTCGAAATAAATCTACGTTTCTATGAATATTGATTTTTTTTGTGGCCCGCCTAAAGTTAAACCTTGTTTGTTTGGCCCAAGTGTACCTATGAGTTTGACATCCCTGTAGTACAGTAACCTTGATTTTTAATTAGTAAGCTTCAGTTTGAATGTTATGGATTTTGTGCGCATATGTAATTACGAATTTACGTAAATCCATATTACATGTATTTCTGCATTTTAAATTTAAGATTGGTGTGTTTCTTTTCCATTTAGATCACCAAAATATCTAATTTCGATATCAAACTAAAACAGTTTGTGTACAAAATAAATCAATGTGTTACATTCCTAGTTTCTACTATAACGAAATTGCAAAACTAGTTTTATGGGTAACATAACATTTTATTAAACTAGTTTTATGGGTAACATAACATTTTATTAAACTAGTTTTATGGGTAACACAACATTTTATTAAACTAGTTTTATGGGTAACATAACATTTTATTAAACTAATTTTGGGTCACATAACATTTATCATTAATTTTATATTTTCTCAAACAGTCTTAAATTTATTAATATCGTTCTCAAACGGTTTACTGTGCTCAAATCCTAGAAAAATGGCTGACTGCATGTGCGTTTTCATGGTTTTCCTCATGCTTAACGTGGACATGAGTCAGTCTCCATTAGAAAGTCAGTCCCCCATGCAACCTGATAGCCCTCGCATGCTTTTCCACAATCAACCAAACTAAAATCTAAACAGTTTGTAGTAATTTTACAATTCCTATTTGGGTAAAGCATCACAAATCACTACTCAAATGACGCTAAAGACAGTCCTTGCCTATTTTTATCACTTCTGAAACCGATAATACACTGTCGTAAATATACACTGGTTATCATAAATGAAGGAAAAATCACAAAAATCACGATTACTGTAAAAGTTACATGTAGAATTTTATGAAACTAAACTTATGAACAATATACAACAAATAGTAAGGTATCAAATAACATAAAAAGAAATTACCAGACAAGTTATGGTAGTACAGAAATTAGCACATGTACAAAATGAACAAGTCGAAGGTGTCAGTTTGCTATAGGAAAAGTACCTTCAATATGGAATATGATTGCCTGTAGAAGCAATACAGCACATACAGCGATCTGTGATGCTTTCAATTATGCGGTCTATCAGTTTCATAGGAAGCGAGAGCCATTGCTCTTGCAAAGCAGTTGCAAGCGCGGCAAGGGCCTGAGGGGGCGTATTGACAGCAGCTAGACGTCTCCCTAAAGCATCCCAAACGCGCTCGATAGGATTCAAGTCCGGGAATCGAGCTGGCCACTCCATGCGCATAATTGTTTCCTGTTGAAGATAATGATCTACGATGCGAGCCCTGTGTGCTCTTGCGTTGTAACCCTGTAACAGGAAAGCATCACCTATTGCACCTGCATATAGGCGCACATAAGCATCAAGGATGCCATCTCTATAAACCTGAGCATTCACGGTTCCCCTTGAAAAGACATGGAGGTCTGTGCGTCCACCCACAGAGATGCCACCCCAAACACAGACCTATGCATTTCTTTCACGGATTTTTGACAGATGATAACGGGTTCCAGGTTCTCTCCATATCAAATAACGCCTACTATCGCTTTCTAGACTAAACCTGGACTCATCGGTAAAGAGAACAGCCTTCCATTGATCAGGCGTCCAGTGGACATGTTGTAGTGTCCACTGCAAACGGTCCCTCCTATGGCGTGACGTGAGTGGCACACAAATGGCTGGTCGCCTCGCATACAGACCACCTTCGTGAAGCCTTCAACTCACAGTTGACGTAGACACCAACCTTCCGGTGGCTGTAACAAGGGAGGATATAAGAAGAGTCGGAGTAGAAGTTCTATTCTTGCGTGCGCATAATGTCAAATATCGGTCATCGGTGCTCGTCGTAGCAGTTGGCCGTCCTTGGCTGAACCTCCTAAATGCCGAATCTGTGGTTTGAAATTGCCTCCAAAGTCTGTGAACCACAGAAGGATTCATATTTAGCCATCTGGCCACTTCTGTTTGACTTTGTCCCTCCTCTAGTCTCCCAATGGCTCTCCATCGTAGTTCTGGAGGCAAATGATGCCTGGAGGTCATTGTTACGAATTGGCTATCTCAGATTTCTGATGTCAGTATCACAGTGAAATATGTGGGCTTGCTCTCAAACATGGACTTTTATGCTCCTCGCTGATGACGTAGTCCGAGTGCAACGCCACTAATTTGCATATTGCAGTTCTACTCAGCTACTCTTACTTGGCAACATATTCCAATTTTACACGGTTTTGGCTTATTTTTGAGGGATTTATGGCTATTTTTGTGATTTTTCCTTAATATGTGATAACCAGTGTATATGTGCCTCCAGAAGCAATCGAGCCACAATCGCGAAACTCGGTAGGAATGTAATCTGATAAGAGATATGCAAGTGACTGAAATTTCGATGCCAATGAGACAAGTAAGTGCGCTATGCCAACACCCTCTTAAACAAGAAGTTCTGTTTAAGAAGAAGGTGTTGACAATGCGCAAATGAGATGCGCAGCTGGAACAGCTTAAAAGCATGATTGCTTGTGCCGTAGGGCTATTCAAACAAATTTGTCTTCCTCGATGGATGGTGTTATGACTAGAGATTCTTCTGAGGGGTAAGCGGTTGGCAGTACGAGCAATTGTCGGACTTTGAGATGAGCGTATAACAGGCCTCAGAGAAGCAGCTTGGTGGAATTGGTGTATCGGCCGCAATCTCGGATATGGTAGTTGCTGGGTGTTGGAGACAATAGATCACGGAAAGGATAGTCTACCGTTGTAGAGGGTCACGGCATCCCAGAAACAAAAATGAGCAGGAGGATTGCGTAATTATAAGAGCTGCCACTTCCGCTCTAACAATGTCGCTGGTATCGATTCGACGTCAGTTACTACATCCAGGCATCGGGTGGTATGAAGGGAAACTATTCGGAGACAACTGGCTGAACCTGGTATATGCTGCCAACGTCCATTAAGACGCACGCTACTGACTCCACATCATAAGCAGTGTCGACTGGATTTTTGCATTCGAATTTCGGGCAAGATGAAATGTGGCCAACTGGAGGCGTATGATCTTCAGCGATGAATCCCGATTCAGTCTCAATGCTGATGACCAATATACATGCGTGTGGAGGCAGCCTGGCCAGCGGTCCGATTCCGCATTAGTTGTCGAGCGTCATACGGCGATTAAACAAGGTGTGACAGTGTGGGAAGCGATTTGTTCGGACAAACGATCACCTTTACTCGTCCTTCAAGACACTATGACGACTCGCATTTATGTGGGCAACATTTTAACGAGGGTTTTACTGCCTATGCTATCAAATGGCCCAGATGCTATTTATCAGCAAGATAACGCTCATCCACACACTACGGGACTCTCCCAACAATGTCTTCAAGAATATGAAGTACTCTGACCTGCCAGGTCACCAGACCTCCCGCCAATAGAACACGTTTGGGAATGCTTGGAAGGCAATTGCAGCCATCCCGGAATATTAGTGAATGAACTGCGTAGTTGCAAAAATTATGGCATGATCTTCGACAGGGCGTCATAGGTAACCTACTTGATGCGATGTCACGCCATCTTTCGGCTTGTATAGCTATCAAAAGTGGCTATAGTACTTACGGATTTGTAACCTTTTTCATACCTTAACTTCTTAATAAAACGACCTTTTGTTCTGAATTTGTAATCATTTATTTATCTCCTCATACGCTACATACGTGTTAAGTTTCGTGATAGTAGTTCGTTTCCTTCCGGATGCATATATTTTGGGGAACACAGTGTATTTATATCTAATTGCCATGCTTAGTACATGTCGACTGAGAGAAAAGTATTTTTGAAATGCTTGTCAGTGACCTTAATACTAAAGAGTGAAAGAAATTCTGATAGAAGAAAGTGAAGAAATCTCGGTTATCCTCTTAACTCCGGTTTACAGTCTGTAAATAAATTGAAATAATTAGGTCGCAATATGTGAAATAATAAGATGATTTATGTACTTTATGAAATTCAAATTCATTAGAAATGAAAGTGATTATCCGCCATCTTTGATGGTCATGTTCGCTGAGACGACACCTGCGCAAAAGATTAAAATTATAGTTCGACCGTCTCAAACGCAACACTGACTGGCATTCTGCCAAAACACATAGACTCGTCCAAAAGGGGTGTACTGTTGCTACTTACTTGCGGCGACGTGAAATGTCACGTGAAAGTCTTCTCATCTCCGGAAAGAGATATGCTGGAGGGAGAAAAATCCCCATCCTTCCACCCTATTTTGAGAATAATTCGGTCCGAATGGCGCATGCGTGTTTGCGCTCATGGTCGTGGATGAGGCGGTTGAACTATACCTGAAAACATAGACGGTCTCTTTCAATAACTTAATTTATCCCAAGTAAGTTAGAAAGCTGGCGTCCTGTCAGTTTTCTTTGCTATTTGAAACGCAAAACTGTTTGACAACGGATAGCCATGTTTTTGAGATCAAAATATAATTCAGTGACATTGACTTATTTCAAAGGTTTAAATTCAGCTCAATCCAGTGCCCTATGCTTTTCCATTTTTGAGAAATCGTCATTTCATCTAAAGCACACTCCGGAGCCACAAATGAAACGAATCCCGTTAATTTGTTCCAGAGCTGAAAGGATATATTAAGAGAAAATTCTACTGTTAATGCCAGATTTATTTCGCAGTTAGTAAAATAGATATTGGATATTACTATTATAAACAGCGAATACAAGCGTTTTTTTCCTGGCGAAGGCAAAACTTGAGTGCCTGAGAAAGAAAATTCTCGTGTCGAAATAGGATCCCATCAGGAAAAAGAATTTTTCAGACTGTACTTATTCAAACGAGAGAGCTTTAAATGGATTAGAAGCCAAAATAATGATGTAATTTTATCTGATCGAGAGGAATACTGCTCAAAATACACACCTTTCTTTTATGCTTGGTATACCATATCTCGTTACTTTTAATTTACTTACTTCTCATTTGTTTTATTATTTCATTTACTTTTTGTAACTTTATTCTAATTAATCATTAATTTGCTCATTTTTATTTACTATTTACTTATTATCAAATTTAACTTAATTAACATTTTATGCCTTTATAATAATTGGTTAATATTTTTTATTCTTCTGTATTTAATTAAATTTTGATTATTCATTAATTATAGTTTTATTTAATACTATTTCATTTATGTATTTTCATTCACCGTTCCTGAGAGCCTTCCATACGGCAATGGTTCTTCTAATTTTAGGAATTAAACATTAATTAATGAATATAGTTAATGTTTCCATGGATTGCATATATATATGTCTTACACATATATATGCAAGCCATGGAAACATATATAGATACACTATGTCTTACATATATATAAATTAAAGAAAGTAGTAAAAGAATGTAAAGACCTATTTGGTCAAGAATTGTGCGCATTGAGCTGAAAAATTAAAATTAAAGATAAGCAAAAGGAGTAAAATTCTAAAAGCAATCGCCTAAAAGTAAATTTGATATCTTAGTTCCAGAGTTAAAAAACTTGAACAAAAACTTAATTAAAAAGTAAAAGCAGTTGTAAAAATTAAAATCCAAAAAGTAGGTATTGAAAAATTCAACATTTAAAAAAATTTTTTAAAACTCGTAAAAAATTAAGAATTAAAAACACCAGAATAAACAACAATGAATGGCAGTAAATGGCAATTTAGCCTAAGTCGAGGTTAGTCACGGACTTGTCAAGGGAAAAGCGTGAAAAAATTCGAGTACAGCTAAACTCCATTACGCGTTTCGTCAAACGACATTAATTGAGACTGAAGTGATAAAACATTAATAGAAAAGATAAGCAAAAAGAGTAAAATTCTAAAAGTAATCGCCTAAAAGTAAATTTGATACCTACGTTCCAGAGTTTAAAAAAAACTTGAACAAAAAATAATTACTAAAAAGTAAAAGTAATTGCAAAAAAATTAAAAAACTCATTTAGTTTTTCAGTAAAATTGAATGAATTGGTATTGAAGAAATTCAACATTTAAAAAATAAAAACACGTAAATGATTAAAAACTATTTTAAGCACAAGCTAAATTAAATATTAAAACACCAGAATAAATTACAAAGTTATTAATTATAGTTTTAAAAAACTCTGGAACGTAGGTATCAAATTTACTTTTAGGCGATTGCTTTTAGAATTTGACTCTTTTTGCTTATCTTTAAATTTAATTTTGCAGCTCAATGGGCAAAATTCTTGACCTAATACGTCTGTCACGTTCTTGTACTATTTTCTTAAAATTATATATATATATATGCAAGACATGGAAACATTAACTATATTATAACATTAACTAACTTGGAATATAGTTTCCGTGTCTTGCATATAAATGACACTTTTAAATAACAACTTATGTAACTTATAATAAAATAGATCATATGTAAGAAATTACAAAGAACTGTACGTCTAGTATCAAGTTTTCTTAGCAATATCTCCTGCGACTTTTAAGAATCTTATTATATTTCCATTTTCGGTTGTTACCAGTTGCTTTTTAATATATTTCCTTTAAAAATGTTCGTATGTTTTCGATATCCATAAAGGTATTTTAATTTAAGAAAGTTGTTAAATATAGAGGGTTGAAAAAAGAAAAGGTTTAGATTTTAACGGTCGTCCAAATAGATTTGTTAAGATTTTTTAATCTCTCGCTGAGTCTACCAGTCTGCTGTTGCACTCACTCCAGCAAACACATTTCTTTTTATCTTTCAAGGTTTAGTATTGAACATAATTCTCGTCGCACTTGCGCCATATGCAATTCAAAACAGCAAAATTGCAAAAATTTTAAAAGCAGCATATGTTTAGAATTCTCGATGCAGTATTAAGTGTTGGCATACATTTTTTTACTTTTTTTTTTCAGTCCTTTCTCAATTTATCATATCAATGTTCAGTTTTTTTAGTAAGATGGCTTGCAAAACTTATTTTCTTGTCTTTTTATTATTAACGTTTCGTGTGTTGATTTTATTTATTACGTTTATTACTTTTTTTGGTTGAAAGATTCGTTACAACTATATGATAGAATTGAAATTATTACTTTACTATATTTAAAGCTTATTACACTTAATTAGTGCATAAATTATTTATTGTAATTAATTACTATAAATAGAAATATTTCTGTTGGTATTATTCTATTCATTATGCTTACATAATGATACTATTTATTTTTTTCAAGTTTTTTCTATCCCATGATTTCAAATCATGCCAAAATTAGTTTTTATTATGAGCATTTTGCTACAATTTTACTCATTTCAGATCTAGATTACAATTTTACTCATTTCAGATTTTACTCATTGCAGATAAGTAATCCCTGCAAACTATGAAACTCCCCATTCTTTGGCCGAAATCCAGTTGATAACACATTGTATAACAGGAGAAATGCATTCGCCGTTATTGGGGTACCCGCGGGGAACGCTGACGCTGTGTGAGAGAATTTCGGCGATTTTCGAGTCTGTATGCATTTCTAATTAAATACTCCAATGGAGAACATAAGGTGTTCTTAGGATAAGCCAAGTTCACAACATAATTACAGAGTCCAGTGTGTAAGCAGCTTTAACCGCTCCTGAAGAAGACTTGTGTAGACTTTGTGCTAGACCATGCATGATACTCCAAAGAAGGGCGAGAAAAAAAAATGTGCCCAAACTACAAAATGCAGTTCACAGTTATGAATTCAAAAATAGTAGATATAATACTTATTAACTAATACTAATTACCATACAGAAATTAACTAAAAACACAAGATAGGAGTGCAAGTGCGATATTTTTCTAGAGCAGTTCAGGTTATAGAACACAAACACAGGAACTGCAAAGTGAAAGCAACAGATTAAACAAGAGTAGATTACAGCAATAAGCATTCCTCAACTACATTCAAAAATTAAAAGGAAACTGGCCCAGAAAAGACAGTTAAGCAATGCAGAAGATGCACAGAGCTAGGTGAGATGCTTTAAGACCGCAAGCGGCCGTTTGTTGTTTCCTTCACAGTTAAAGTCATAATCAAGAATGGATATTGTATGTTTACATACAATTGTCTTGAAAAATGATTCTGCTAGTTTAGCCATGTACTGATGTATTTCAAGTGTATGGAATTCACAGTGGACTGCCGAGTTCTTACTGAGCCAACGACAGCAACCGCCTCACGCAGTACGATATTTTAAACAGTTTGCAATTTTTTCATTTGCCTCTTAGGGGCATATCCTCAGACAGGATAGGTGCAGGTCAATATGGGTCACAACATGTTCTTGTAAATGAGTACCTTGTTGTCAGTAGAGAGAACGCTGTGTTCCGAGCAATTAAAGGGGCAAGTGCCAGTTTACGAACTCGGAATTTGGAAAGGAGCTCTGTCATGTGAGGGAACTATGTGAGCCAATGATCAAGGTTAGTCCACGGGTTGGAAACGAAGAACATATGAATATGACCAGGATCCAAATTTCTTTTCCTAGTGAAGAGAACTGCTTCCGACTTCACTAACGAAAACACTAATATTTATTTTCCAAGCATTAAACTAGGACTCTAATGCATGGACTTGGTTTTGTAGTGCTTGTAGGACTCAGTCAAGAGATGCACTTTCTGTAAGAATTGCCTTATTATCTGCGCACATAGCAAGAGTGGTGTGTGGTGTATGTGGGATGTAGTTCGTGTAAATATTAAATAATATTGGTCCCAGGAAGAACCTCTGTAGTACACTTAGTAGCGCGCAAAGTCCCCAAAATAACCCAGAATTTTGGGTTAATGTATTTATCTGGCACCCCACGAATAGTTACGCTCTTATTATGCCAGAGCGGAATTCGGGGATTATCTTTGTGGCTGCCGTTTGTAGCAATTAATTAGTGTGTGTCCACCGGCTATAAAAATGTAATCATTGCGGGATTTATTTTTATTATTGTTAGCATAATAAAATGAGTACAAAAAGGCACATTTGGCTGACTTTTATTAACCTCAGATGTTATTATGTAAATTTTCCAGTTCGAAAGTACATTCTTGTGTGCAATGATGATCGTTACTTTGCACTTTCAGCTTGGCAACAGAGGAATGCTATAGTTTCAAGCTCTCACAGGAAAAAAGGTAAATGCTTTTATTCTGGATGCTTCTTGCGTTTTTAATTGGCAAATTTGTTGCTGTTTTATGTAATTTTTCTATGCGCTGCTAATTTTTCAAGTGGCTACTGTTTTGCACTTATGAGGATGACGAAAAAGTAGTCCTCAACGATTGGCGACTTTGCCGGAAGGTTGAGCGGAAAATCAGAGAGTACCAAAGTTGTTTTAAAACTTAATAAGATTCCAAATAATATTTGTATACTGCCATGGAAGAGTCTGACGGTCTATAGCTGCCAAAGGCTTCATGAGACAAGGCTGAATGCAAAAAGACACACAGCTTGCGTCTCAGCGTAGCACACAAGACGGCGCCTTTAGCATGGAGCAGATAACATGCGTTTGGACCAGACTTCAGTGGAGCATCGTGCTTTTTACAGATGAACCGAGATTCAGAGTGGACACTGATTCTCGGCGTGCCTGTATCTGTAGAAAGCCTGGAACACGATACCATCCCTCAGTCATCAGGGATTCAGTTCATTACATAGATGAAGCTTTGAGCAGGTATTTTCTTAGACGGCTACTTATACCTGCATGTTTTTGACAAAGGCTCCCTGACTGTTTTTGAGAGAAGATTTTAGAGCCCTAATTTCGACTTTTCAGCGACATAGTTGGTTCTGGGTTTCTGTTAACGGAAGAGAATGCTCGTCTACATGAGGCTTCAGCTGGTCGATGATTACCAGGAATGTTAGGATATTCGTCAGACAGATCTTCCGACCTTGACTCCTATACAGCATGTCTGGGTTGCTTTTGAGTGGCTAATTTCATCTCACCGTCACCCTCCAAGAAGCGTTTCGGAGTTGAAAACCGCCTTGTTGCAGAAGTATGCCCTCACGCTGGGCTACTTATCTAGCTGTGGTAGGGGATCATTCCCCCTATTCTAGCCATTTTCAGTTCGATATTACAACGTAGATTTTGGACATACTGCACTTTGAGTTTTACTGATAATCATGCGTACATTAAATGATTTTTGAATGGTACATCTGTTTGTTATAAATGTATATACTAAATTTTCTTAAAAATCTGTCCTTTAGTTTTTCAGAAATTGAACACAATATGCAAAGTCTCTTAATTTTGAACACAGGTGCATTTTATCAACTGATGTTAGGTGACTGTAATAATAGCTTCCTCCGAATGTGTTCAGTTCTCTGATGATTTTTAAGTTAAAACAGGTCGATGGGAAAAAAGCCAGAAATTCAAAAAAAAAAAAAAACAGTAAATGCTTCTATTCTGAATGCTTCTTGCGTTTATAATTCGTAAATTTGTTGCTGTTTTATGTAGTTTTTCAGTGCGCTGCTAATTTTTCAAATGGCTACTGTTCTGCACGAATGAGGCTGGCAAAAAATTAGTCGTCAACGATTGGCGACTTTGCGGGAAGGTTGAGCAGATAATCAAGAGAGTACCAAAGTTGCTTTAAAATTGGATAAGATTCTAAATAATAGTTATCTAAAAAATTACAGATTTTTTAAAAAAATGAAATAAGCGTTAATTACATGATGTGTCTCATACATACATATGAAAGCAAAGTATCAGTTTTTAAAAATGTTTAGTGAAAGAGAGGTATTTCTGTATTAACTGGGTATCCGTCAAAACATTACCAAAAATATCAGACGATTCTAATTCCTGCGAGCATTTAGCGGTTTTAGAAGCAGTTCTAAATTCATATAGAAAGATAAGCGTTTTATTTCTTATTAATATTTTTTCATTGGAAAGGGGCTGAGACAGGGTAGGCATGGTTTCTCTGGTACTTTCTAATTATTTGCACTGTTACCGAAAGTTCGCGAACATTGCCGACTTTCGAAAACATTTACGAGCTCGTTGGCGATTAAATTTCGCCAAACTAGTGAATAAAAGGCAACAGTTTTCCTTAAAACGGCAGTACTCTAACTGCATACAAGGCCAATAAATAAATAAAATCAAAAAATATTGGCAAAGAAACGTTTTTGAGACTTCCTTATTTTCTTGCCCTGTTATTCTTCTCTTGTACACTATACAATCTGTTTTTGCTTAACTCTTTGAGGGGCAGGAAAAGGCAATTAACTTTTTGAGCAAACCTCTTGTTTTATTTACTATATCAGGTGTTACAACGAAATTATTTGCGACAATTACACATATTTTATCCAAGACGCGTGAAAAAAATGACCACTTCCAGTGATTAGTGCCAATGACCACAGCCCACAGAACACAAATCACAAATCAGTCTCTATGGTACTCATGGAAACAGTTTTCAAGTAGGGTGCAACTTTGTATATGCTACATTCCCACACTATTCTTATAGGTTTTTTCTTGGTGCTGCAGAGTGCACATCGTCGTGATGTTATCTTCGATGGCTGATGCTTATTTTCTTGAAGACGAATTGCTGCATCAGCTACTGCTTATGTTTCTTGATTGCCATCTAGTGAGCTAAAAGGGAACTTCAGAAACGGTCAATCTTGAAAAGCCCTGACACGAGTGAGTAAGACGTTCAATAGAAAAGGTGGTTACTGTAGGTAACCACTTTTTCTATTGAAGGTTACTGTAGGTAACCATCGTCCTTCAAAGAGTTAAGAAAACAATCAGGGAATTACAAAACTCGGCATCCATACAAAGCGGCATTATGCACTGGCCAAATTAGATACGACGAGACATAGACGCATACCTGTGTTACTACATAACCAGCGTATCATTTTGCATAACTAATACTTTTTTGGAACTTTTCGGTGGGTGTGCAGTTAATCAGAAAGTACCGTTTCTCTTTTCATTTCATTGTCAATATCAAACCAATAAGAACAAGTGCATATCTGTATTCCATCCTTTCTTTTGATGGCCCCTTTTCTCCACAGAGTTCTCAAGGAAATGTTTGTTCATCTTGTTTGCTTTCATTGCATTTTGCATTTAACAGATATGCCAAGAAATGAAGCAGAAGCAATTTATAATTTTCAGGTATATAATATTTTGTCAAAAAATCTTCAGTCTTCCAGTTATTTTGCGATGAAAGTATATATGATGGCAATGTGAAATCAACAATATGTGAGAGAATAAGAAATGGGAACTGGTTTAAGAGATATTGCTTGCCTTCCTCATTAGCAGAATTCATATGGAGGCAAAGAGGAGCAATGGAAAATAACAATCCAATGTCATTGCCAAACAATCGTAATCAGAATTAGAAAAACTTCTTTCAATAATTTGTTGATATCGAAACTATGTTTCATCAAAAGGAGTCAATAGATTGTTCATAATGGGTATTAATTTATGAATATCAAAATTGTTTAAATCTTATTCTATTTTATGGTGAAATTCATACTAAAGTTTCAGTTACATTTCAGTCTTCGTTATCAATTATAGTATAATCATGCAACCATAGTTTAAAGTAAATACTGAGACCTTTCCAATAATAACATGGGAAAAACTTCATCTAAAGTGCATTTCAGTTTCTACCAATAATTTACAAACTTCTTGATCAGAAAAACTGACTCGATTGAATAGCACATTTACAATAGGTTTTTATGGTAAACACAGGCCGTCAAGGTTATTATGAATAGGACACATTATTTAGTGGTTCTCTACTTTCTGTGTGCTCGCCAGCAAATGAACAGTAAAGAGTCGGAACACTGGTAGTTCGACCTGGGTTTCATTCCAAATGAATGGACTGGTTGCATAGACGTTTTCATTGTTTTTCTGATGTGCACGGATATGAGCCAGCTTCTATTAGAAAGTCGTCTATGAAGGGACCCCTTCCTTTAAGCAGGTAGCCCTTGTGTGCTTTGCAGTAATGAAATAAACTAAATCAAACTCTTCTTTTTATAGAATGCATATATCGAAGGTGAGAACTGATAGTTTGTACCAATTGCATGGAATTTTTGTGTCTTTTCTTAAAGTAAATACGAGCATACTTTCCTTAAAAAGTCTTCCAAGTAGACACACTTTCTAAAGCGAACAATTCATGTGTGCACAGCTTTATATAAATAACATAATAATACTAATGATATGCACACAATAGATTATTGTAAAAATTCCATCTTCTGAGAAATCACGGTCTTACATCTGGTGTTCACCTAAAATACAAGAAAAATCACTCAACAAATGATATTAAGTCATTAAAAAAATTTTGGTTACATTTAATGATTTTCATAAACTATATATTTTCTAATAAAAATATATAGCTCTGTACTGAGACAGCAACACCTTTGAAACTTATCAGTAACTCCCTCTACTGTTATTTGCAATTCCAATCAATTCCACATCTTCTGCACTTACACTTCAAAGGTGCATATGTTTATTCACATTATTTAAGCATACATTATTTAAACAAGGATTGAAGAATGAGCCATTTACTTTATTAGGTAGCGCCTCAGAGGTCCAATCTGTAAGAAAACACTCCAAAACATGTACTGATAGATTTCACAGAATTATACCTATCAGTTGATTTGACTATATACACTGGTTATCATACTAATAATACATACATAATCACAAAAATAGCAATAACTCCCTCAAAAATAAGCCAAACCATGTAAAATTTGAATATGTTGCCAAGTAAGTGTAGCTGAGTAAAACTGCTCTATGCAAATTAGTAGCGCTGCACTCGGAATACGTCATCTGCGAGGAGCATAAAAGTCCCTGTTTGAGAGCAAGCCCACATATTTCACTGCGACAGTATCATCAGAAATCTAAGATAGCCAATTCGTAACAATGATCTCCATGCATCATTTGCCTGCAAGACTACGATGGAGAGCCATTGGGAGACTAGAGGCAGGGCAAAGTCAAACAGAAGTGGCCAGATGGCTAAATGCGAGTCCTTCTGTGGTTCATAGACATTGGGAGGCAATTTCAAACCACAGACTCGGCATCTAGGAGGTTCAGCCAAAGACGGCCATCTGCTACGACAAACGCCGAAAACAGATATTTGACATTATGCGCACGCAGGAATAGAACCGCTACTCCGACTCTTCTTAGATCCTCCCTTGCTGCAGCCACCGGAAGGTTGGTGCCAACGTGAACTGTGCGTAGAAGGCTTAACGAAGGTGGTCTGTATGCGAGGCGACCAACGCCTGATCAATGGAGGGCTGTTCTCTTTACGGATGAGTCCAGGTTTAGTCTAGAAAGCGAAAGTAGAGGTCATTTGATATAGAGAGAACCTAGAACTCGTTATCACTCGTCTAATATCCGCGAAAGAGATGCATATGGAAGAGGCAGTGTCTGTGTTTGGAATGGCAACTCTTTGGGTGGACGCACAGACCTCCATACCTTTCCAAGGGGAACCGTGAATGCTCAGGTTTATAGAGATGACATCGGTGATACTTATGTGCGCCCATATGCCGGGGTAATAGGTGATGCTTTCCTGTTACAGGACGAAAAAAGCAAGACCACACAGGGATGTCGATTACCTTCAAAAGGAAACAATTATGCGCATGGAGGGGCCAGCCCGATTCCCGGACTTGAATCCAATAGCACGTTTGCATGCTTTAGGAAGACGCCTAGCTGCTGTCAATCCACCCCCTCGGACCCTTGCAACTGCTTTGCAACAGCAATGGCTCTCACTTTCTATGAAACTGATTGACCGCATAATTGAAAACATCACACATCGCTGTATTGCTGCCAGAGGCAATCCTATTCCATAATGAAGGTACTTTTCCTATAGCAAACTGACACCTTCGACTTGCTCATTTTATACATGTGCTAATTTCTACACTAATTGTCTGGTAATTTCTTTTTATGTTATTCTATACCTTACTATGTGTTGTATATTGTGGGTAAGTTTCATAAAATTCTACATGTAACCTTTTCAGTAATCGGGATTTTCCCTTAATTTATGATAACCAGTGTACATTAACAAAGAAATGAAACAACAACTGATCAAGAGAGACTGCACGTATATAACGAATTATAATTTAAACTGAAAATATATAGCTAGCAATTTAAAACCCAGAATGTTCAGTAATCACCACACAGTTAAGTTTTTTTTTTTTTTTAAATATACTGATTGCCTACACATGATTCGGCTTTGCAGAACGAAGTCACCTTCAGAAACTGTTAAACTGATGTAGGTTTTATAGAAAAATCTTACTGATTTTTGAGGGTGACTAGTATAAGTTTATCTTCTTCAACCCCCCCACCACCAAAAGTCTAATTTATATTGATTGGTTTCTTTTCCACACAGATGATTTCTTTATAAAATATTAGCTAAAAGTGCATTATATAATAATATAAAAATTATATTAATTATTACACATGAACTCCAGAGAATAATTTATTATAGGCATGCTTTATTATCTCATAAATTCAAACTAGGTACTTTTCCACTGAAGCAATGCTACTTCCTGCTTTATTTTCTTTTGGCATGTTTTCTGGGTGCCAGGTATCATGAGTCTGGTTTAGTTTCTGGCAACAATTGTCTTTTCAACCCCGTTTTTCATTTGATCAGTCACCTCTTCAAAACTGATTTCACAACTTAAGATTTTCCAATAGAAAAAGAAATGGCTATCATGTTCCTTCAAAAAGAAAGATTGTTTTCAAATAACCTCCTCATGAAATTGAAATGTGCTTCAAAGCCAGAATGGCTATGCAGCTTCTTAAGAATTTACAAACAAAAAAAAAGTGTTCAAACACAAACACGGTTTGTTGGAACATACCTTCTTGTAATTACTACTCTACAATCCCTTATGAAATCAGGAGTTAACATTTATTGTACTTCATAAGCAACTACACCAACTTAAATCACACAGGAAATAAAAAGGTGTCTAAAATAAATATGGTTTGTTGAATCATGCCTTCTTTTCATTGTTGCCATATACTTCAATTATTCTTATCAAGAGTTAATTTGGTTAATCTATATTTTAGGATACACTTTGGATTTGCCAAGTTGGTGTTTCATTTATGGTAACCTGTGTACTTGAATGTTATTGAAACCCTATTATGACGTGATTGGTTGCATGATTGCAGTGAATTTGCCTGATGAGAAAATATTTGTAAGGGCTTCTTATTTAGGTGCTGGATGTTGTTTAGGAAGTACGTCGTTTATTTTGTGCTTTACACCATAAAATGCCTGCTGGGGGCATGATTAACCTTAAGTTTCTGTACATTTTAGACCGATTAGGAAAGAAAAAATTGAATGACTGGTGTGTAAATGAAGATTTAAATGGCTTCGTTCACCTCTCAGCAAATTACTCAGTGAGACTTACGGATTTGGAAACCAGAGCTCATATCAACATTATAGAAGGTACGTGGGGGTAATACAAAGGGATTTTCTAAAGAAATGCCATCGACAGTCCGGCAGTACAGACAATATTTTTCATTTTTGCTTTGTTAATTTATGTAGCAACGGCAAATTCTAGTTGAGATAATTTTAAATAATTTTTGGTTGCTGCTCAGGAATTCTGTGTGTTTCACATACAAAAGAAAACAAAATTTTTAAATAATGTAAGTTCATATTTCTTTTTTGTATTGTGAAAATTACACAACATATGTTTCCATTGTTATGTTATACCTTGTTTGATTTAAAATGCAGTTTATCAAGGTAATATATTTTTTTGTTTCAATTGAGTTTTACTGCTTTATGTTTTCGATGACATTTTACTGAGGAGGTCACTGGATGTAAACAGGAATGGTGCCAAAAAATCGCCAATTTTCGCCAAGGGGTACCCTGAAATATATTTTTACTGTTAATTCTAATGTGTTTAGTGAATCGAAGCTTTGCATACATGAATCACAGCACAATGGTTAATTGGAATAATGGATACAAAAGAAAGGTCCTTGTTACCTCATCCTAATATTTAAATCAACAAATGCAAGAAAATGGTAGAAATTTATGAAAATTTATTTCCAAAATGAAATTAATAATAATACAGTCCATGTTCTTTGCCCACAATGGGCTTATATAGGATTTTGCTGTGAGTTTAGACAAAGTTCCTCGCTGCTGTTCCTGATTATTCTTTTATGTCACAATTTTTCCTTTATACAGGTGCCACAAAAAAAAAAAAAAAAAAAAAAAACCAAATAAGTAGCAACATCTTGAAGATAGCAACAATATGATAAGCTAATACCACATATCACAGCAACATATTCACATGTTATGATTTGCAACTCTTTTTAGAACTGCATAAAACATAATTTGATAGATAACTTTCTTTGTATACACTATTTGACTTAAAGCATATATAAATCGATTTCACAATCAGGGATTTACCTAAAGATAAGGAGGAGGCAGTGAAATTCCTACAGAATAAAGAAATTCTTCAAAGGTGAAGATTTTGTAAAAATAATCATGAAATGATGATGTGTTTTACCAATTACAATACACCAAAATAGTGCTGCAACCTTAGGTCTTGCTGAGAAAAAATAGGTGCCAGATCTCACACTTGGTTTGAAGGATTGTGTCTAAATTTCCTTACAGCGGTAAAATTTACCCACTCTTGGTGCCATGAAATGACCTTAGTTGAATTTTGGGTGAAAATGCGCTTTAGCCCACTGCTTGGCGATGTTTTGAAAATCGCCAATTCGGCGCGTTTCTGCGAAACGTCTTTGCAATTGCAACCTTCCCGACACGCTCCGCGAAAACCTATTGCAAACAAAACATAGAATTCTAAAGCATAAATTAGTATGGAAACTGTTGCCACAAAAAGATAATAAAATAATATGCAAAACGAACATTATGATCATTAAAATATTTGTCAGTTAGGTTTAAATTAATTATTTACATTTTATGTTGTAATACTTACACATTTTATGCCGTTACATAACCTTCCCGACACGCTCCGCGAAAACGTAACCAAAATGGCATCGAAGAAAGAAGGAATTTTTTTTAAAAGGGCATTAAAATTACAAACGATACCATGTACACACCGTTCCGTTTTAACTTAAAAAAAAATCTGCGAATTGCACAATGTAGGCAACGTACACAAATGAACAAAATAAGCTAAAATAACGAAAATAAATTACAAGAAAATGCCATGTGCACAGCGTTCCTTTTAAACTTAAAAAAAACTTCAGCGAATTGCACAATGTAGGCAACGTACACAAATCAACAAAATAAGCTAAAATAACGAAAATAAATTACAAGAAAATGCCATGTGCACAGCGTTCCGTTTTAACTTAAAAAAAACATCAGCGAATTGCACAATGTAGGCAATGTTTCCGTGGCTTCAAAATACCCAGTCAGCCATGTTGGCGGATATACGGAGTTACCCATGTTGGCGCGTTTATTGCTCATTCAAAAACAATCGCCGCCAAGCAGTGGGCTAAAGCGCATTCCAACCAAATTTTGAAATATGCAATTAAAAATGAAACACAATGCAGTCCTTGACTGGAACAATCATATATGGGAGGTTTGCACTCATGTTTTGTTATGTAGATCTGAAGTTAAAACTGGGGAAAATAAACGAATAGTAGAGGTTGACCACAGTGGGTTTTTGGAACAAGTGAATGTTTTCTTGTAGCGATTTTGGATCACTCAGCTAAAACTTTACTTGGCATAACTGGAAAAAAAAAAATGTCGCAGATGGTAATAAATTTTTTGTTATTGCTGAAAAGCATACAAAACAGAGGATTTGAAAGAAGCAGAATATAATCATATCACAGTTAAACACATGGTTTCATAGATCCAAACACTGGATTTTGTATGAAACCAGTTGAATATGGAACAGTGTAAAATGGCATAATAAAAGCCAACATGACATCTCATGCCATCATCTTGAATATACTTATTAGTTTATATGGCATTACATTAAAAAAAGGGAGGAATTGTTTCCAAAATGCTGCAATCTCTTAATCCACGAGCCCTGTTCAAATTTAAATTGTATTTCATTTATAATGTATGTCTAATATAAAGACATAAGAATGGGAGGGGACCCCACAAAGATATAAACATAGCACCACAACTGTGTGGTATGGCTTAAATTAATGGGGGGAGGGTACCTTAAATTAATGTTAATTACATTTATCCAAACATATAAAAATGAAAAATCAAATTTATTAAATTACATATATGTTTTAAAAAATATTCGGTAAAAGTTTACATTTGGCTGCCCTTTGTTTTTTGGCGATTCTATTTTGATGCCAAGATCGGCGCCAATATGACACAATTTCAAGATGGCCACTACACAAAACCAAAACAAGAAGTCAAAGAATTTCACAAACTCCGTGTCCATGTACACATCGACCTATTTTCACTTAAAAAAAAAACATCAGAGAATTGCACAAACTAGTCATTGCACATTTTGACTTTGTACATGTGCACATCGATTTATTTTCAATTAAATACATCAAGAAGCTAAAACCATGTTAAAACTCTCATGGTAAACAGAAATGGGGTTTCATTGCCAAAACTGAACAAAATTTTTCGCCAAAAAACAAGGGGCACCCAATTCTACACTAGAGCCAAAATATTCTTTAATGTCACCTTTTCTGTTACTTAAAATTAGAACTTCCTTAAATTTCTATTTAAAATGCAAACGCAGAAATGATCATAAAAAGAAAATATAATATTCTCATATTAGTTGGTTGCAACTGATGACATGTCAACTGCATACTAATAATTGACCACAATTTAAAAATCTCTATGACCAGCAATAATTAAAATGCATATGCAGAAATGATCATAAAAAGAAAATATAATATTCTCATATTAGTTGGGTGCAACTGATGGCATGTCAAATGCATGCTTGCATTGCATACTAATAATTGATCACAATTTAAAAATCTCTATAAACAGCAATAAAATTAATTAGTAGATTGAATTTATTTTAAACTCCCGATTCACGTAAAATTTTTCAGCATTTAAAAAAAGGAAACCATAATTAAGGACTCAATATATATTTTTTTCCCAGTATCAAAAAATAATTTTGTGTCCAAATAATAATAATAATAATAAATTGCTTAAATTTAGCAAGAGATTTTAGTGATCATCAATTAAATATTCAATTTTAGTAATCATCAATTAAATATTCACAGATTTCTGCAAACATACAACATGTTATTTTCTATAACATTTTTTGAAGCTACAGTTTACATACCATTAATTGAGAATTTCGGCCTTTTGACTTCTAAATACAACATATTCAATCATCATTTACTATGCATTTTATGCTCTTCCAAAATTTGGCCAAAAATTTTTTTAAAAAGGGGGAGAATTTTGGCCTTTTAACTACTAAATACACCATATGCAATCATAATTTACTATGCATTATTATGTTCTTCCAAAACAAAAGCAAACTGATAAATATTTCCATTATCCTTATAAATGTGTACCTTATAAAATTTATTAGATATCTCTAACAGTATATTAATTTGGAGGGATAAACAAATATAAAAATAAACTACGATGTATATTGTACAGACCGGTTTCTTTCTTCGTTTGCATGAAGGCTCATTACAGGTGCATCTATGACAGATGCAACAATGCCGTTTGCAGACCTTTTAAAAATATCCAGTATAAAATCATTTGCATATATCACATAAATGCACACACCATTAATGTGTGATTTTCAATGATACATCTATAGCTTAAACAACTGATTAAACGAATTATAAATGTGAAATTTTTTAGAAGTCATTTATAGTCAACACATTCTCTTTTCAGAAATACTTCACTTCATGTTTCATATATGAAACATTTTTCAATTTTTGAAGTTTAAGATGCATGAATTCAAGTTATGCCTATGGAAAATATGCACATAATACTTCAGAAAACATTTACAGCTACATGAAAAGCTGAACAGAGAACATATAGTAAGTTTTTCCCTTGCTTGAAAGCATGGATATGTTAATTGAATTTCATTTTTGTCTAACTGCCACACAGACTGTATAGTGGTTAAGGAAGCTTACCGCAGTACCAACGGACCCAGCTTTGATCATCGGAGAAGGCATGGTTGTAAATGTCCGTCCATAGGAGGCAACGGTGGCTACCTATTAGATGCCTCCCTCTGCAATAAAATGGACACCACTTCTGCCCTTAGGAATGACCAATGCTGAACAGTCAATTGCCTGCCATTCTCATTTCTAAATTATTACATAGTTTGTACACATATAATCTTTGGTACTTTACAGGAAAACATACACATATATATTGACTTTGAATAATTTACATACAAAATAATTACATTGTATACAATGCCATTAAGTTGCATGAACTGTGCACCCTTCCTACAGTGGTTCCAGATGAAATGATTTATTACATGTTTCACATTCATGAGGTGTCTTTATATGAGTTGTTTTCCTTTTGATTCTGTAATTACATTTATCAGTACAAGATTTGTTACATATTAAAATCTTTTCTTTCACCCATGGATTGAAAATAAATGCTCTGTTAAATCTTGCCTCTCTTTAAACAACTTTCCACACCTTTTACATAAATGAAGTTTTTCTTTTATATGATTGCACTGTATATGATTAATTAACAGACTTCTCTTTCCAAACGATTCATTGCATATCTCACATGTGTATGTTTTCTTATTCTCATTTGTATGAGTACGTAGGTGCAACGTTAAAGAATTTTTGCGTATAAATGCACGACCACATATAGTACAGACATTAGGTGCAACACCAGTATGGAACTTCATATGTTTATCAAAACAAAGTTTTATCTTAAAGAATTTATTACATGCTTCACATTTATAGTCACATTTATAAAATTTCTCATCTGATTGTTTCCTAATCAGACTTTTCATACTTTCTTTATCCGAATGTGGTTTACCATAAGTTAGAGGTTCGTCAGCAGTATGAACAAGTAAATGTTTCTGCAAATATTGTTTGTCTCTGCAAAATATTCCACATATTCCACATGAATGCGGATTTTTACCCGTGTAAATTTGTGAATAGTCTTGTAAATTTACTTTTTCTTTAAACGATTCTCTACAGGCTTCGCAAGGATATAATTCTTCATTTGTGGCAGTCAGCAACTGCTGGTTTAAACCTCTTTTCAAGCTGAATAGTTTACTGCACAATTCACATAAAGAAGGTCCTAAATTTTTAGAAACTTGCATGTCTTTTTATAAGTTCTTCTCTATTAAATCCGACAAAATTTCCAAAAGAATCTCGAAAAACGAAACGAGATGTCTAAGTTTGCACTGACTACACCTTTTAGCCTCAAGAAAAAAATAATAAAGCTAAGATATGAGCAAAACGGATGAGCGGAAAAGACAAATTAAGCTGCGAGGTGATTCTCGGAAACAGTAGTCTATATACAGTTCTATTAGACCTTGTTTTTCTAATCTTAACACAAACACCAATGATCGAATTCTAAAATCACATAGATTTAAGTATTATTTCTGTAAATTATTGGAACATTTTGTAGTATCCGGGTGCAGAGTTCAAAGGCCCATCAGCACATGACTTGGGAACCAATTATGTACTATATTTAAGTTATTTTACTTGAATAAATTTTAAAATGATTATAATGGTTATGGAATGATGAAAATCAGCAGTAGAAAGACTAATGAAATTCTGAAAATAATAACAAATGAACCGAAATAAAACGCTCCAGCCAAAAAAATAAGAAACAAAAGCAAAAGACGGAATAAAACAAAAGTTATTCAACTGATATATGTGAAATTAAACTAAGAGATTGATGTGGCATTACCAGACCACATGGGAAAGAACAAAGCAAAGACATGCAAAAACACATGTATTAGACCATCGTATTGCGAAAGATCAAACAGGTCGGAAGTATGTGCAATGAGAACATCACGCTAAAAAAAATAATGTGTATGATACCTTCTCGTTGAAATTCATGCTTAACAACTGCGAGGCAAGCTGGCAATAGTGTCGTTGACCTCTTCTTGAGGCATAGCGGCCATTCCTGTAATAATGCATGTCGGAGTTTGTGAAGGGTGCCTACAAGGCCAACTAGATATCTAATAGAACCTGGGTATGGGATACTTTGATACTATTGTTATTATTCTGCCATGCAGTGGGGAATTCCAAAACATTTTATTGCTATAATTTTAAAGTGGATGAAAATTGTGAATGTTAAACACTCTAAAAAGGTCTTACAGTTTTGTGATGTATTTATCAAATCCACAGTTTTGTTCATGGTTTATATCATGGAATGATTTTTCCCCAACAAAAAAAAACTGTAAGTCACAAATTGGGAAACTGTCAAAAGAAACCCAGGTTACTGTTATACGTTGAATGAACTTTCAAATTATTTGTTAAAAGAATTTAAATTACCTTTTATTCTTTTAGGAAAATTTCAAACAGATAACCTTCAGTTTATGTTTTGGTCAATTTCGACAAATGAGTGTCTGTAATTATCATGTACCTTTACAGCAGGTTATGGAGTCAGAATGAAAACTAAAATTAATTAGTTTGGTTAAAATGCAGTCTTCTGAGAAAGGTTCATTTATTTTACAACATTTTTCTGGTAATGATATTGAAGATTTTAATGACGATCATCTTAATTGATAATGAATTTGTTGATGTTTTGTATCAATTAAATGATGTTAATGTTACAGAAAACGATACAATGTGTCAAGGTTACAGTTCTGGATATATTTGTAGATCTGTACTGAAGCATATAAACTGTAATCTCTGCTAGAAAAAATTAATTGTTGACAAAGAATTGATAGTTGAACATTGTGAGGATTTTGCATTGTAACTACTCAGTTTGCATACTTGCTGTTGATCGAGGTGGTTTATTTTGGCCAACAGAATTTGTAGGACTCATGAATACTTCTGCATTCAAAATACACTGCTCGACATTGAAAATGCAACACCAAGAAGGAGTGGTCAGAAATTTATGCAAATTTTAGAGTAGACGCACGTCACTGAGTTACGCGAATGATGTGAAATGCGCAGCTCTCCGACGCACGTGAAGTTAGATATAAGGGAAGGAACGTGCAGAATGGGCAATATTCGTGTCGTTATTTCTGCCAGACGAATTATCGAAGAGAGTTGGTTTTTGGCCCGGAGGATACGTGTAATAGGAGAGAATGCCAGGCCGCCGTTAACGAAGGCACTTCCAGCAGAGACGATTTTTCGAGGGGTATGGTCATTGAACTGAGAAGGGCGGATGATGCTTACGTCAAATAGCAGCTGATATCCACATGGATGCGAGCACGGTGCATCGGCTATGGCGAACATGTTTAGAACAAGGGAATGTGGGAGGAAGGAGGGGTGTAGGTGCAGCCAGAGTGACGTCAGCACGCGTGAATCGACGCATCCGCCGACAAGCTGTGGCGGTCCCGCAAGTCACTTGTACTGCGATTCTGCAGCATGTACAAGATACCCTGGATGTTCGTGTGTCGACAAGAACCATTCCCCGTCGATTGGTTGAACGTGGCCTGCACTCACGGCGTCCGTTAAGAAGACTGCCATTGACCCCACAGCATAGATGCCAAAGTTTAGAATGGTGCCGGACTGGAGCGATGTGAATGACAGAATGGCGAAACGTCGTGTTCTGAGATGAGTCACGCTTCTGTTTATCCAATGACAGTCGCCGCATACGTATGTGGCTTCGACGTGGAGACAGATCTAATCCGGCAGTAACTGTGGAACGCCACACCGCGCGACAATGTGGCGTAATGTTTTGGGGCGCTATTGCCTACGATTCCAGGTCACCTCTAGTTCTTATTCAGGGCAGTATGACGACCCAACGATACTTCGATGATGTACTGCGGCCGGTGGCAATCCCCTACCTTCAGGGGGTGCCTAATGCAATTTTTCAGCACACAGTGCTTGCATCTGCCAACATGCTCTGCAAGGTATACAGATGCTTCCCTGGCCACCGTACTCTCCTGATCTGTCACCAATCGAACATGTGTGGGATGTGATTGGACACCGTTTGTAGACTCTGCCCCTGCCTCGTTCAGAAGACGAACTGTGGCAAATGGTTGAAAGGGAATAGAGAGTCATCACTCAGGACACCATCCTTACTCTTATTGACTTTATGCCTAGACGTGTCTCTTCGTGCATCGCTGCCCGCGGTGGTCCTACATTCTACTGAGCCGACGTCGTTCTCGCTCTGTATTGTGACTATCATTTTGAAATAAAGATCACTTATTGCTGCATGCTGTCTCTGTCTTTTTCCAAATTTCATCACTTTCTGACCACTCCTTCTTGGTTTGCATTTTCAATGTCGAGCAGTGTATTTGCAATCCTGATATAATAACTGTATGACACAGGGTGTTTATAAAGTCCCGGCCCCATTTTGATGTTTAATAACTCATAAAATAACATAGATAGATTAAAATTAATAACATAAATGGTTAGATAGGCTCAAAAAGTTTCATGAACTTTGTCAATGAACTTCCACGTGTGTCTCCTTTGCCGCACGGAGAATATCAAGTCGATATTCAATTTCACGCCAAGTACCGGCAAGCATGTCGGCATCCACAGAGGCTATTGCGGTTGTAATTCTGGCTTTTAGGTCATCAGTGTTCGACACTCTCCTCCTGTAAAAGTTGTCCTTTACAAATCCCCAAAGGAAAAAGGTCGTGCATTAGTCCACACCACACATTAACCTTTGGGGAATCCCTTTGTGCCTTAGGGTATTCATGGGGGTTTTCAGATCCCCATATGCGCACATTATGGCGATTAATAATGCCAAAAGATGAAAGGATGTTTCGTGGGAGAATATTATAGAAAAGTACAGATATTTAGACTGGAAAATGAAATTATGTGAAATTAACCACACGCGCAGACGATATTTACCAAAGTAAAGATATTCAAACCTGAAAAGGAAAATATATAAGTTATTCCATCAATAAATGCGATAAGTTTGTTTATATCTTCATTATTTTATCAGTTATTAAACATTAAAATGGGTCCGAGACTTTATAAACACTCCGTATATTTCATCAAACAATCAACGTTTTGTATAAATGAGTCTCATCCCAGAGAAATTTGAGAACAGCATTATTTGGGAAGATGAAAGTATTTGTGAGCGTGGCAAATTATTGCATGATTTCTGAAAAGCTGAGCTGCGCGTATTTCCAATATATTGCTGAATAATTACTGTGAGGTTAAAAATAACAATTTAAAGGAAACCAAAAAGGAAAAATGTATAAATTAAATAATTCTGGACTTTAGGTGAATTTTTTATGTAATTTTAAAGTGAAATATTAAGCGTCTGCAAATGTTGTAATAAGTATCCGCAAATGTTCTGTATATAATTGAGCCATAGAAAGTTGGTGTGACCGACCAGTGGCTGAATGGTAAAATCGCTGAACACTGGTAGTTCAGTCCAGAGTTCCAATCCTAACAAACGGTTTGGCTGAATGGGTGTTTTCGTAGTTTTCTCCATGTGTAACATGTATATTAGCCAGTTTCCCTTAGAAAGTTCTCCATGAGGGCATTGCTCCTCTTACGCAGCTAGCCCTCGAGTGCTTTCCCATAAACCAAATCATAGAAACTAGCTAAATGATGTTTATTTTTGTACACCTCAAATCAGAGGCCACAATAATAAATTTGTTTTGGCATTAATATTTAAAAAATTCGAATGACAAACTTCATGTTGATGTGAACTAACGATGTTTAATTTGGCAATTGATATACAATGTACGTCCAGAAAGTAAGTTCCGTTTGGTAATAAAAGTAAATTGTGTACAGCTACAGAAAAGTTATTTATTGCACAAAATTCAACAACTCTTAAACTACTTTTCCACATAACTGCCGAAATATTGCAGGCATTTGTCATAGCGTGGCACAAGTTTTTGTATACCTTCTTCATAGAAATTTGCCGCCTGTGTCTTCAACCAGTTGGAAACAGTTTCTTTCAGCTCGTCGTCATTGTTAAAGTGTTGACCGCCAAGGAAAGACTTAAGATGTAAGAACAGATGAAAGTCGCTAGGAGCGAGGTCAGGGCTGTACGGAGGATGGTCAAACACGTCCCAGCCAAATCCCTGTAGGAGGTTTTTCGTCACATTTGCAGTGTGTGGTCGTGCGTTGTCGTGAAGAAAAACAACACCTTTTGACAGCAATCCTCGGCGCTTATTCTGAATTGCACGGCGCAATTTCCGAAGTGTCTCGCAATAAGCATCTGCTCTGATTGTTTGACCACGCGGTAAGAAATTAATGAGTAAGATGCCTTTCCAGTCCCAGAACACTGTGCACATCATTTTTCGAGGTGTCAAGATTTGCTTCGGCTTAACCTTTGCTGGGGATGAAGTGTGCCTCCATTCCATTGATTGCCGCTTACTTTCAGGGGTGTCGTAAGAAACCCAAGTTTCATCTCCTGTGACTATCTGTGTCAGAAATTCTTCACCGCTTTCAGCATAACGGGTCAAAAACTGAAGTGCACTACCCATCCGTTTTGTTTTGTGTTGCTCAGTAAGAATCTTTGGTACCCAACGTGAGCAAAGTTTACGAAATTTCAGTTTTTCGGTAACAATTTCATGCATTAGTGATCGTGAAATTTGGGGAAATTCCATAGCGAGAGCACTAATTGTAAACCTTCGGTTTTCATGGATCTTGTCATCAATCGCGTGAACCAGTTCTTCTGTAACCAAAGATGGACGCCCACTTCGTTCTTCATCGTGCGCATCACTACGTCCGTCATTGAACTTTCGGACCCATCTTCTCACCATTGAATCACTCATCGCTTTTGGTCCGTAAACATCGCAAATTTGCCGATAAATTTCACTAGGTTTCACTTTCCTCGCATTCAGAAAACGAATCACAGATCTGATTTCACAAGCGGCGGGATTTTCAATCAACACCGACATTGTAAACAAGCACAACAAAGCGTACGTGACTGACAGCGATCTCCAAATGGCGCGCGTTTCTTCTCCTTGATACAGAGCGTCTACTGCGCATGTGCGGAACTGCGATCGCAGAGCTGCAGCGGAGATAAATTGAAACGGAACTTACTTTCTGGACGTGCCTCGTATTATAATATTGTAATGATAGGCTGGATTTTTCATTGCTTAATACTGCATGCATGTTTTTCTCTTTGTCTGCCATTAACTGAATTTAGTATATTTTTTTAATGAGATGTTCTCTCTTTTTTAGGAATTTTTACAATGCTCATTTGGATTGATTTCACAATTACGATCTTGCTTTGCTTTTAGAGAATTTTATAATATATTTTGGATATGCTACAAGATTTCTAGTATCATGTTCTTACTTTAAAACATCTTTAGCATAAAACCTTTTTTTTCATATACCGGGTGGCCATAATTAAACTGACAGTGCTCAAAGTGTTCTGTAGCACGATCTATTTGCGAGAATGACGCCACATTTTGTAGGAAGATTAAACAAGACGGGGGACGAAGGATTCCGCGAAAAAACAAATTAGTTCCAAAAGTCACCGCTAGGGGAATATTTGGCGCTGTGTAATAGAAAATAGAGTGTTAACAAATGCAAATAAATACGGAAATTATCTTTTATTTTGCATTCAAATGAGGTTCAAATGTGGCTGCCGTTGTTGTGGACCACATATTGCATTCTGTGCACAGTATGCACAAAAGCAGAAAATAACATGTCTGCAGAAATCTCCCGTACAGTCCGTAATATGTTATCCTTCAACTTAGCCAGGTCCTGGACCACTCCTTGATAGACCTTGGACTTAAGGTAACCCCATAGCCAGAAGTCACATGGGGTAAGATCAGGCGACCGAGGTGGCCATACAGTTGGAAAGTAGCCGATAATGACTCTTTCTGTTGTGAATTTCTGTCGTAGCATCTGTTGCACCCGTACAGCAACGTGTGGAGGGGCTCCATCTTGCATGAAAATGATTTCCCCCAGGCATTGTCTTTGCTGAAGTTCCGGAATGACAAAGCTGTTCAACATGTGGCGATATTTCTCTCCGGTAACAGAACAGGTTTCCGGTCCTGTCGGGGTAATGTTCTCATAGAAGAAGGAACCTACGATAAATTCCGCTGTGAACCCACACCAAACAGTTACCTTTGATGAATGTAAGGGAATTGCTGTGACTGCATGTGGTGATTTGTCATCCCAAATTCGGCAGTTCGGGGTATTCACAGTTCCATTCAGGTAAAAGTGGGCCTCGTCTCCCCATAAGATTTTCCACGGCCAAGCAGCATCCACCTCCATTCTGGCAAGAAAGGTGAGAGCAAAACTCAATCGCTTATCATGATCGGGTACAGTAACTCCTGTACACGGCTGATCTTGTACGGATAGAAGTTGATAATCTTTCGTAAGATTTTCCATACCTTAAGGCATATCCATATTCCGAGCTACTCCACGAGCGCTAGAGGTGGCAGCAATATTGTCTGGTCCTCTGTCGACAATCGCCCTGGCAACTGCTTCGATTGTATCCTGTGGTAGACGTTTTCGTCCTCTGCCTGACTGAACCTTCAGAGAACCTGTTTTCTCAAACGTCGCAACCATTGCTTTTAGCCCATTAACTGACACAGGACCTTTACGCATTTTTTTGTGCGTTCTAAAAGCACGAAGAGCGGCTGACGCGTTGCACTGGTTGAGGTAAAAGAATTTGACCAGTTAACGCACGCTCGACTAAAGAAGGAGACATTGCACATAAACTTTCAATCCGATTGATTCGAAACGTGACACATTGCCTTTTAAAACCCAAGCAGCTGGCACTGTGCCAATGGATGTAACGTGAAATTTGAATAAAGAACTTCTGCTCAGCGTTCGTGATACTGCAGATCACGAGACTTTATCGGTGTTTATGTAGATTTTTCGTTTTTTCTAAAGTGTTGCCGTATTGCACTTGAACTAAATCAGAAAATGTGCATAATAAAAGGTAATTTCATTCCGTATTAATTTGCATTTGTTAACACTCTATTACACAGCGCCAAATATTCCCCTAGCGGTGACTTTTGGAACTAATTTGTTTCTTCGCGGAATCCTTCGTCCCCCGTCTTGTTTAATCTTCCTACAAAATGTGGCGTCATTCTCGCAAATAGATCGTGCTACAGAACCCTGTGAGCACTGTCAGTTTAATTATGGCCACTCGGTATTTTCCTAAATTTTCACTTGTATGTTTATAATTAAAAAGTATCTTTGTAAGTTGGATTGAACGTTGAAATGTCTTTATGAGAAAGGGAAAAATAGCTCATTTTGTTTCAACAATTTTGCATATAAAATCATAATTGTAACGGAAAAATTTTATTAAAATTAATGTGTTGAAATTAATTTTGTTATGAAATACTACATATGTCTGTTTTAAGCAATATAAATCAATCTAATAAATTTAAGCAATACAAATTAACCTGAGAGTTTTAAAATATTTTGTAAAATTATTGATCTAGTTAGACTAATTGTGTTGTTTTTAATCATGGTTCTAAATTCTTTAAAGTGCCGATGAATCAATGTTTTCCAACCTGAATTATTGTGTATTTGCGAATCCGTTAAGTGGATATCTGATCATAACTTCCTTATTTGCAGATTCCTTTCATCTGCATATTCTGTTATGAATATCTTGTGTAATAAATTAATTGTCACTTCTCAAGCAACTCTGAAGTACCTTAAGGTGTTAATGTCATCTTCTGTCATGTACGTAGCTACAAATGTCCAAGTTAACACCACAACGACACTATTTAAATCATTCTTCAAGGAACAAAGTTGGAATAAAACAATTCTCAAGTGGAATGAATTCTACAAAAATTCTTCTACTGCCTATCTAACAAAATTATTTTTTCTTTCTATACCTCACACACACACATTTTTTCTTATATTTTGAAATTATTAAATTTCTAATTAAACACAGTAATTTGAGTTCGTATTTGAAAAGATTTGGGCTATCTGATACACAGTTATGTTCCTGTAACTTTGGGGAGTGCAAAATGTTGAATATCTATTATTCTTCTGCTGAAAGTTTATGAAAGAATAATATCATATTTCAGTTAAATTTTTAAAACATTAAGTTTCCTACTGAAGTACGTTTCATAAAATCTAAAATACTATTAATGTACTATAAAGAACAACTTCTTCAAGCAATTTTACTGACGAGAAAACAGGACTGAAACGAATAAGTAGCCTTTTTTAAACGAAATTCCAATGAATGTGTTGCCATTTTATGGAAATCAAAATGTACAGAAATTAAAAATAAGATTAAGAAGAAACATAGAGGACGCTACAAACTCCCTTCCAAGTGAAAACGATTAGGAGACATATTCTTTAAATGGGGTGGAAACCTGAGGGTCCTTTCACTGCGTGTGGTATGATTGTGATTGACCGGCGGAGAAATTTTCCCTTGAGGTTCACACAGTGTATGCGGATCTGAATAATCCATGTGTCTGTGGCTTTCATAAGGCTGCTCATCATTGTCTTTATGGTAAAACATGGTTTCAGTCTATCAATTGAAATTCTTCTGACAGTTCCATTAATTTCAATGTCAAAATATTTTGGTGCTCGGTGTTTGACAGCATGAGGTCCAAGGTAAAATGGTTGCAAAGATGAAGTGGGCGCGTTATTGTAGACGAAAATATGTGAGCAATTTAAAAGGTCTTTGGAAACGAATATGGTTGTAATGCTATGGGTAGTTGTTGCAGAAGGTTTCATGTTACGGATAATACTTTGCAACCTTTGCACGAACTCTAAGTGTGTGACATTAGCGATTGTGGTGACAAATTCTCCGGGTAAACAGAGGGGATTTCCTTAGAGAAGCTCGGCTGAAGCGTATCCTGTATCTTCTTTCAGTACAGAGCGTAATCTGAGAAGAACCAAAGGTAAAGCGTCTACCCAAGATTTGCTTTATTGTAAATGACATTTAAGCTTGCCTTTGTTGGATTTAAAGTGAATGTAGTTTTTATTTTATACGTGCTTTAATTTCATTTTATTACTTAATGTCTTTTGACCACTAATAATTATTGTTACTTTAGTTTCTTGGAAGTGGCAACAAAACAATTTATAGAATTAGCAAAATATGTACGTGTAGTTAATTAGGTTTATTAAAGAAGAATTACTTGTTTTTACATGAGTGATATTTTATTTAAGTTCCAAACATCTTTTCAGCAAATAAATGAATACTTTAGAATATTATTATTAGTCTCTTAGAGTCCATGATACGCTGATAGCGTAATAGTTTATTTTGACGCGTAAGCGAACATTTTATTGGTACCCTCGGCGGGTCATAAGAAACGTTAGTTTGGAATTCTAAATTTACCTTCCATTTTAAAGAAGCTATTAAACTTGAAAGGAAGATTCATAGAGCCGCTTTTACAAAATCCTTCAACGTTTGAAAAGAAATTATAAAGTTGAAGCATCGGGTGAGGCGCTACGCCAGGGTGCCTAGGCTAATGAGCCTTACCCCTACTGTAAACGTATATAATTTCCTAATCATATCGTTAAATAAACTGAGTGAATTGAAAGGTGAGTACCTAACTACATAAGTTTTTTTTTAAACTGTGGGAAACTTTTCCTTTAAAGTATAAAGATATGCACAGAAGTTGTCGAGCTGGTGAGATAACATATTTTAAATGACAAGAGAATAAAAAGTACGAATCTTTTGGCATGTTAGAAAAACATAATTGAATAACATAATAACTCTAAGAAAAATAATAATAGAAAAATAAGAGAAAAATATTACACACAAATGATAACTTAGAACATTTCTAATTAAATCCAGAATGTACAATGTTTATAATGCTTAAACAGGTGCCAGGTAAAGAATTGACATTGGTCGTACAAAGTTTACAGGGTCAGCAGCTTCGTAATCAGGAATATAAATATCTGGGTTACTAATTTTGGTTTGATTTACATGAAACTGCCTAGCTAGTCTACAATAAAAATTATGAATGTGTTCGATGTTCAGTTCTAGATGAATTCTACTATTTCGGATGTACCATGGTGCATTTACTAGTTGCCTCAGAACACCATTCTGAGCAGTTTGCAATTTTTTACGGTTGGAACGACATGAATATGCCCAAACTGGGCAGGCATAACTTAATAGTGGACGCATAATGGTTTTGTAAATGAGTAACTTATTGTCTATAGATAGAATACTATTCCGAGCAATTAAGGGAAAGAGTTGCGATTTACGGGCTCGAAACTTTTTGAGAATATGTGTTATGTGTGGGGACCATGAGAAAGTTTTACAGAGGATCACCCCTAAGTAAGTGACTTGCTTGGCCCAGGGAAGTACCGTACCATAGAATTGAAGGTTTGTTTTTATTTTCTTTCTCTTTGTAAACAATATAGCCTGCGTTTTTTCCAGGTTGACTTGCACCTTTCATTTAACTAGCCAGGTCTCAAGTGCATGGATGTGGTTTTGTAATCGTTGGATTACTGGACTAAGAAATGCATTTTGTGCCAGGATCGCTGTGTCATCAGCATACATGGCCAGTATAGTGTTGTCTGCTGTGGGTATGTCGTTCATATAAACATTGTAGAGTGTGGGTCCCAAAAGAGAACCCTGTGGGACGCCTGCAAGTACTGCACGGCTGGTGGAATATGTGCCAGAAATATGAACGACAAAGTGTCTACCAGTTAGGTAGGATTTAATTATGTTCCTGATGTAAACTGGGAAACCCAGTGTGTGGATTTTGTAGACTAATGCGTCCAGCCATACGCGATCAAAAGCCTTGGCTATGTCTAAGAAAATGCCACCAGTAATTTTCTTTCTTTGCCTTCCTTCTGTTATCATTTCCACCACTCTGTAGAGTTGGTTGGTCGTCGACAGTTGTTTCCTGAACCCAAATTGACAGGGGATAAGAATGTTGGTTTCTTCCACGTGTTGATTAATTCTGGCAAGAATGACAGCTTCAACCACTTTACTAATACAAGACAGAAGACTGATTGGTCTGTACGACGTCGGTGATGTAGCTGGTTTTCCTGGTTTGAGGATAGGCGAGATGGCTGCCAGTTTCCACGGATTGCGAAAGTGCTGGGTCTGCATGATGCTGTTGATGAGCTTGGTAAGCATGAAGACAGTTTTAATAGGAAATTTTTTTATCATGACATTCGTAATTTTGTCGAAGCCAGGACTCTTCTTGTTCTTTAACTTCTTGATATAGCCACAGACTTCTGATGGCATGACTGGGGCAATGATGTTTGTGTGTGGTATTGTTGTGAAGTTGGAATGGAATTCATTAATCTGTTGTTCAGTATCAGTGTCATGTATGTCGTTGGGACGAAACTGAGACTCCAGAATCTGT
>KK118927.1:170790-194556 GCA_000611955.2 Stegodyphus mimosarum
TTCCACTCCTGGCACAGTAATCCACTAGGAGAAACACCATACACAAGTTGAAAATAATAATCCACACAGGCGTTGAAGAGAACACAGATCCAAAAAATTCGCACGTCACGAGTAACTGACAAAACAACTAACTCAGCTCAACTAACTAACTCGAGAAATTATAAAGAAAAGTGAGATAGATTCTTCTGAATTACAGTCGGAGCTTAATGTTTTCGTTTCGAAAGCTCAAAGTTTGGAAGATACGCACATAAGTTTTCTTCGCACCCTGTCCGAAAACGAAATTGAAGCAGAATTTGACGCTGTTGAAGATTATCGTGACAAGGCCGTCAGAATCGAAACTAAAGTGAAAGATTCTTCAGAAACTACAAAACGTAAGTACTTGAAGTTTAATTTTGAATGAATCTGTGAATGAGAATGCATGCAAACACACATTTAAACTTCCAAAGCTTGAATTGCGAAAATTTGATGGTGAAATTAAGGAATTGCTATTTCTTTTTTCTGAGTCAGTTTGAAAAAATTGAGCGATAAATTTGAATATTTATTACAAGCGATTGTTGAAGGTCTCACGCAAGGGAGGTTATAGAAAATTTCTCCATTACAGCTGCTAATTATTCCAAGGCCATTGAATGTTTGAAGGCTCGTTTTGGTCGAAATGACTTGCAAGTGGAAGTTTATATGAGAGAATTGTTAAAATTGGTCCTGAGAAATGCAAATTCCTGTAATTCCACTAGTAATTTATGCTCATTATATGATAATTTGGAACAACAAATTCGGGCTGTGGAAACCCTTGGCGTCACTACAGATAAAAGTGCTGCACTTCTTTATCCTTTAATTGAATCTTGCTTACTTGAGGACTTTTTAAGAGCCTGTCAAAGAAGTACAAATGCTGACCATGGTCCAGATCAAAAATGTAGAGGGGACAGTTTATTAAAATTTTTGAAATGAGAAATAGAATCCGAAGAACGCATAAGTTTAGCTATAGCCGGCTTTCGTTTGAAGAAAGAAGTGACCTGTGGAATTGAATCTATTAAAACTATTGACGAACGATCATTAACAGCAGCAAGTTTGTTGAGTGCTGATTCTCCCGCTAAGAAGTGTGTGTTTTGCAGCGGAAAACATTATTCATTTAATTGTTTTAAGGCTCAAAAAATGTCATTTTCAAAAGCGCAAAAACTTTTAAAAGATAAAGGGTACTGCTTTCGCTGTTTAAAAGCTAGTCATTGTGCAAATAAATGCAGAAGTTCTATTAAATGTGCAATTTGCCATAAAAATCACAGCATAATTATGTGTTTAGAATTTCTTAAAAATAAAACAAATGTTAAGAAGCCTATGTTAAACAGCAATGAAAACGAAACTAGCAAAGAAGAAAGTTCTGTGAATCTTTCTAGTATTAGCAACACACCATAAGTACTTTTGCAAACCCTGAAGGTAACATTAATTGGAAGTAATTGTACATTTTGTGTTCGAGCTTTATATGACACAGGATCGCAAAAATCTTATTTGAAGAAGGACATAATTTCTACTTTAGATCTAGCTAAAGAGTTTAGACGATAATTTTACTTGTACTTTTGATGTTTATGAGCAAGATACAATTTGTGATGTAGTAATTTCTGCCTTAAATGGGCAATGGATTAAAGAGCTCCGGTCCATGAATATACCGTTTTATGACACTGAAGATTCATCAGGTCCTATTGATCTTTTAATTGGTGCAGATGTGGCTGGCTGACGTTTCACCGAGAGAAAAAGAGTACTTTCTAGTGATACTGTAGCCATAGAAACTAACCTAGGCTGGACACCGATGGGAAAAACACGAATGAATGCTGAAAGGGAAGATACAGCGATGAAGATTATAACAATGTTTGTGAAAAATGCCAATATTTCTGACCATTTTTATTTAGACATCTTAAGAATGTCCGATCCAGTCGAAGTAAAACCACGAAAAGAAAAGGAACTTCTTACGAAGAAATATTTTCAAGAGACTAAGAATTAAGGATGATGGGCGGTACGAAGTTGCCTTACAGTGGAAAGACGATCATTTGCCTCTCTCCACCAACAAAGATATAGCGATAAGAAGACTTGACTTCTCAACAAAAAGGCTGAATTCAGAAAAATTATTTGAGACCTATGATGATGTCTAAACAATGGACTGAATTGGGAATAATAGATGATGTCACAGATGTGCATGTTTCACACCAGCACTTTCTTCCTCACCGGCCTGTAGTCAAGGAACAGGGCACTACCAAAGTACGCCCAGTATTCAATGCGTCTGCTAGGCAAATTGGATCTCCATCTTTGAACCAGTGTCTAGAATCCCGTCCCAATTTATTAGAACTCATTCCAAGTCTCCTTCTGAGATTTAGGGAATTTAAATAAGGTGTTATTGCAAATATTAGAAAGACCTTTTTGCAAGTGAACGTTCGGCCGGAAGAACGAAACTATTTGAGATTCTTCCAGTGGCATGATAGTGACTGCAAAGAAATTAAGGTAATGCAACACAACAGAGCGGTCTTTGGTGCAAAGAGCAGCCTTTTTCTTTTGGGAGCAGTCTTGGATTATCATTTGGGAAAATATTTGAATGAAGCCAGATATAATCAAGATTATGTTAAGATTCTTCTTTCGAGTTTCTGCGTTGATAATTTAGTAACGAGCTTAAATGATGCATATGATATATAACCCTTCATTGAGACGTCTCAAGCCATACTGAGTGAAGAAAACTTCAATTTAAGAGGTTGGCAGTACACCAATGATAATGTTCCTCAACCAATTACTTCTGTATTAGGACTTTTATGGGATAGAGAAAAGGATACGCTGATGATAAATCTGGACTGGTTAGACAGCTATAAATTTGAAATTTTATCCAAAAAAACATTCTTTCCGTCACTCATAAGATATTTGACCCTGTTGGTTTATTATGTCCTATTTTGCTGATACCCAAATTGTTATTGCAAAAGATGTGGAAAGAAAAGATACCTTGGGACTCTGAAGTTAATGCTAATTCAAAAGAAGAATTTATGAGCTGGTTTTCAGAACTTCATTTATTGAAGGAAGTGACCATATCACGATGTTTTTAATTGATCCAAGTAGACAAAAGATTTCTTTGCACATGTTTTGTGATGTTAGTCATTCAGCCTTCGCAGCAGCTGTTTACATTCGTGTGGAAACATCGGAGAATGTCCAAGTTCATCTATTAGCGGACAAAGCTAGAGTGGCTTCTGTATAACCTATGACTATCCCTTGATTGGAGCTGATGGCTGCTATGGTGGGAGCTCGTTTGTGTGCATCTGTTCTGGAAGGGCTTCAATGGAAAGATCTTGAACAGGATTATTGAACTGATTCTACGGTTGTTTTAGGATGGATTCAGCATAAAGAATCTTGGACGGTATTTGTGAAGAACGGAGTGAATGCGATAAATAGTTTAACGGATCCTCTTACATGGAGACACCTTCCTGGGATCCAGAATCTAGTTGATTTGCTTTCTCGAGGATGTTCCGCTAGACATAAAGCAAATACTGGGAGGGACCGTCTTGGTTATTAGAACCCTCATCTAACTGGCCCATCACAGAGCAAAGTGGTAAGGTTCTACTGTTTATGTCTTGTGTAGAATCTGGAGAAATAGTGATTTCACCGAGGAAGGATTAAAACTTCTCTTTATTTAACTCTTTAAATTATTTGCAATGCGTCAACTTAACGCTAACACTACGCATCAACTTGGGCGCTAACTGAAACAGTAGAATCAAAACTCAAGAATTCAAGATATTCACAAGTAGTAGAATTACACTACAGGGCTCATACAATCCTGTATTCTGCAGCGCGTAGATGAGTCTAGTGGCAGCAAGATAATAGCGATTAAGCCACGTCTAGCCAGCAGTAACTTCTAAGCGGAAGCTTGCGTATAAGCAGTCATAGAAATTTCCCAGACTCTCTCTAACTTACTGGAACGTCGGTATTTAAACTTTTTTCTCCCACTGGTAGAATTTGCATTTCTTACTCGCGCTACCAAATTTAAATATTCTGGCACTGACAATTAGGGGAATGAAGGCCTATAGGAAAGTAACTTAAAATTAAATTTAACTGGTTATTTAAAATAAATATAAATATCTACAAAGTTTTGATGAACATTATATAGCAAGGAAAAGAGAAAAACAAAATCTCATGAGCATTCTTCGATCTCTAAGTTACTCAAATACTTGTAGCTGCAAAACTGATAAAAAGAAAAATAATGGATTCAGACATTACGAATCAATTTGGTACTACAGTAGAAGTCCAGAAATCCGCAATGCTTGGGACCAGAGGTTGTGCGGATTTTAGGATTTTGCGAATTTCAGGACAGAAAAGTCAAATCATAATATTCAGACTAAAAGTGCAAAATAAATAAGGCATATTAGATACATTTACTTAAATTATTATGTACAATAATATACATTATTACATTATTTTTTTATATGCTTTAAATTATAATATATATATTATTTATTATATTACTCATTTACATTAGTGACTACAGGAATATTTTAAAGCATTAAGGACATATACAATAGAGACGTGTAAAAATAAGGGATACTATTAAAGCATAAAATATTTCTTTCTTTCTTTTTTTTTTACTTGTTTCAAACATTTTTTTGATAGAGGTTTGTTTTAAAACTTTAGGTGCTCCAGAGTAAGTTTTTTTTTTTTTTGCAAATTCTACAGAGTCACAATCTCTTGCTCTGTGACACAGCTCTGTTGTTTTAGATGTTTTAGGTATTTTTCACCATGTTCCAAACCCTCATTAAAAGATACTTTCTCACTCCTATCAAAGTCATTATCTGTGTCGGTGTCGAAATCATTTTCTTGCTGTGGCGAGTTCAAAACAGAGCCAATGATTTCATCATCGGTTATCTGATATGCCAGTGTTGGCTCATCTGAACACATCATCCATACTAAAAACCTCTTCTGAGCCAAGATCTTTTTTCTGCCACTAACACAGAATCATTATTATTCGGTAATTATGACATCATTATTGGATAAACATTTTTCTTCGGTATTTCATTCTCCATTCTGCGGTTTCTGGAACCTATAAATTCAATGTTTATATTTTTAGAGGCAGTGCGGATTTCAGGGGTTGGTGGATTTCAGGTCGGCGGATTTTTGGTATTTGACTGTATTATTATTTTTCAAGCTATGACAAAGTGATATGGTTGATTGCTGGGATAAAAAGATTTATCTTTAATTGTCTAAACGCAAAGTCTTCGCGAATTATTGGAGAGTCAAAAATGCAGAAAAGAAAGTCATATTATTAATAGAAAACGAATACTTTTCTGATCGTTTAAACAAAAGAAAATTAGAATCTTTGGCAACATACAAGGACGCAGAAGGAATTATTAGACTGCGAACAAAAATTGCATTTCGGAAGGATACAGAGAACTAAACAACCGCTTGTTTTACCAGGAGAACATCAGGCTGTCAAAAGTTTAATTATAACAGAACACCAAAACAACTCTCATGCTTGTTCTCAAATATTGTTGAGTATCCTAAGAGAACATTGTTGAATTTTAAACGCGAAAAAAGTCATTAGATCTCTTTTATCCACATGTGTTACTTGTTTAGGATACGCAAAGAGAATTATACATAAAGACATACATTATATACATTATACATACATTACAGACATACATTAAAATTATACATAAAGTTACTTTTTTAAGATACGCAAAGAGAATACAGCACCGATTTCTGCATTATCAGAAAATCGCGTAAGGGATGCATCCATTTTTGAAATTATTGGAATTGAACCTGTGTATTCAAAAGGAGAAGCAAAGGCTTGGATTTGCATTTATACATGTGCTGTGTATAGAGCTGTCCATTTTAAGACCAGTTGCTCACTCTCTACACAGGCTTTTTTCCACAGTTTCCGTCGGTATATAGTCCGAAGAAGTCGCTCTTCTGTAGTTTATTGTGACAACGGAAGCAACTTTCTTGGAGCATCGAATTGTTTGAAACTTGTTGATTAGAATTTAGTTGCTCAATACACCACCACTAGGAAAATTCAATGGTTTTTCAATCCCCCAACTGCCTCTTAGCGGTTTTTCGGAGCGATTAGTTAGCTTGAAGAAAAAAATTCTTAGAAGAGTTTTGGGGAAAGCTCTGCTGTCTTTTGAAGAAATGGCAACGGTATTGTGTGATGCGGAATTTGTTATTAAATCTCGTCCACTTACGTATGTTTCAGAAAAGTAGTCCGAACTTATTCCTTTACCTCCTAACTCATTTTCACAGGATTTCCGAAAGTCAGGCGTTCCTGATTTGGATGAGATTGATCAGCATTCCCTCAACAAGCAATTAAAACATCGTCAACAACTAATCACGGATATACAAAAAGGATTTGGATCTGAATACCTACGACTTTTGATTCACAGACATGATCTGATAAAGCATGAGCAAAGTATGAAATTTGGAGACCTGTTTCTTGTTGGAAGTGTTAACGTTAAATGTACTGATTGGCCATTAGCCATTGTTATTAAATTATTACCTGGAAGAGACAAGGTCACTAGACTGGTACGATTTAAAACTACAAATGGACAACTTTTACGACCCGTACAAATAATTTGTCCGTTAGAACTTTCATGCAGTTGGTTTGAACATCCAAAAAACGAAAGATTTGAAGAAGCGAGAATTGAAGGGCATTCAGTGGAAAACAACCAAAAAGGTATAAAATCTATAAAAACCAAAAGTGGAAGAGAAGTCAGGCAAAGACTAATAGATTTTATGAATGTTTCGACTTTAATATGTTTTTTTTATGTTTTTCCCTTTAATTTTACGTTTTGTGCTTATTTTCAAAGTTTTACTGTAATTCTTTAACATTTCTAGTAAGTTAAGTTGTTTCCCAACAACTTAAGGTGAGAGGATGTTGGATTTAAAGTGAATGCAGTTTTTATTTTATACGTGCTTTAATTTCAATTTATTACTTAATATCTTTTGGCCACTAATAGTTATTGATACTTTAGTTTCTTGGAAGTGGCAACAAAACAATTTATAGAATTAGCAAAATATGTAAGTGTAGTTAGTTAGGTTAATTAAAGAATTACTTGTTTTTACATGAGTGATATTTTATTTAAGTTCTAAACATCTTTTCAGGAAATAAATGAATACTTTAGAATATTATTATTAGTCTCTTAGAGTCTGTGATACGCTGGTAGCGTAATAGTTTATTTTGACGCGTAGGCGAACATTTATAATCCTGCGTTGTCGCTCAATCAATCCGTTCGATTGTGGATGGTATGCTGCTGTTCTGGATTTTTGAAAACCGAAGTATTCGCTCAAAGATGAGAAGAGCTGACTTTCAAATGACTGAGATTCTCTCAAGGATGAGAAGAGTTGACTGATGTTCTTGATCAGACGTAATTCGCTGTTGAATTCCAAAACGAGAAATTCAGGTAGAGATAATCCCCTTTGCAACTGTCCACCTTGAAATCCACCTTGAACAGAATCCACCTTGAAAAAAGATCAATCATCGTTAGTAAGTATCTGAAACCTTGACATGAAGGGAAGGATCCAACAATATCAATATAAACGTGTTGGAAACCTTGAAGTGCATAACAGCTGACTTTGTGTGTCTTTGAACCTTAGATCGTTGGCATTCTATGCATTCCAGATAATATTTACTGATGTTTGTGCATATGAATCTTTTCGTGATTAATTTTCTTGTGCTTCTTATCCCTGGATGAGAAAGGGTATGAATAGAAGATAATATCTATCGGCGAAAGTTTGAGGGGATGTATGGGCGGTTATTGTTGGTGGAGACATCTCAATTAATCGGCTTGTCGGTGTCTGGAATGGGAATCGGAACCATTCTCAGCCTTGGGTTGTTTTTTTAAAATTGTTAACTCTTTATCATCTTGAAATTCTGCAATATGCGTATTCGATTGGGGATGACGTGGAGATGGTATTAGTTCTCGAAAGAGCATCCGCAACAATGTTTTCTTCTCCCTTGACGAAGCGAATATTCGTTGCAAATTGAGAATATAACTCAATTGTGTAGCTTGTCTGGGAGAGGCTTTGTTTAAATTTTCTTAAAAAGCGAAGGTGAGAGGTTTGTAGTCCGTATAAATGTGGAAAGACTTTCCCTCTAATATGTACCTAAAATGCTTTATTGGTGTGTAGATGGACAAGAAATCTCGATCATATGCGCTATACTTTCTCTGTGCTTCAGTTAAGGAGCGTGAGAAGAACCTCAATGGACGCATCTCTCTCTGGTCAATTTGATGAATGACGGCTTCGATAGCTGCATCTGAAGCATCGCATGCGAGAGATATAGTGGTTTCAGTTGAGGGATGAACCAGCATAGTAGCGTGACAAAGCGCATTTTTGAGGTTTTTGAATACATTGCTAGAATCTTCGGTCCATGTTAGCGATATTTTACTGTTTTTACATCTTCCACTGAATAGTGAGGTTAGAGGTTGTTGAAGCTTGGCACACTTTGGGATGAAGCGGTGATAAGAACTGATCATCCCGAAGAACCCGCGCAAGCTGGTAGCTGATGTCGGTTCGGGTATGTTTCGTACAGCCTCAACTTTCGGTGGAAGAGGTCTTATTCCTTCAGGTGTGATTTTGTACCCCAAATAATTAAGTTTAGATGTGCCAAAAATACATTTTGCAACATTGATACATAAACCATAGTCGTTTAACCTTTGAAATGTGTAAGTGCTTACGGTGTAACTCTTCGTCTGGAGAAGCGATTAGTATGTCATCTAAATAGCAGAATATGAAGTCAAAACCTGATAGTACCTTATTCATGAATCGCTGAAATGTCTGTGCCGCGTTGCGTAAAACAAATGTCATGAATGGGAATTCATACAGCGCAAAATGAGTTATAATGACCGTTTTTAGGATGTCGCTTTCGTGCATGGGAATTGGTTGATAAACTCTAATTAAATCAATGAATGAAAAAAATCTTCTTTCCATGTAGAATATAGCCACAATCGGTGAGGAAAGGTAGAGGATATCGATCAGGAGTAGTGATGCTATTAAGAGCCCTGTAATCTCCACATGGCCTCCAATCACCTGATTTCTTTAGGGTGAGATGGCCTGCAAACACGTTGTTGCAACATAAACTCAAGTTCGGCTTTTGCTGCTTTTAAATTTTCAGCTGAGAGTCTTCTGACCCTAGTGGTAACAGAAGCCCCCTTAGTTTCAATAAAATGTTCAATGTTGTGACTTTTGATTTTATTATTGACAAGTGTTGGCCGCAGAAGGTCTGGAAATTGTTTGAGGATTATTTCGTATTGATTCTGTACTGCATGAACCATAGGTGAAACGATACCATGGTAGACGCCACCTGAAGTGACAATGAAGTGATGCCATCAATTAATTTACAATTTTTGCTGTCAACCAAAAGGTGAAAGTGAGATAAAAAGTCAACACCTATTATTGGTTTATTAACATCAGCTATGACAAAAGACCAATCAAATGCTCTTCTTAGTCCCAAATCCAATCTAGCAACTTTTGCCCATAAGTCTTAATTTTGGTTCCATTTGCAGCGAAACGTTCCAGCTTTGCAACAGCTCTTTTCTCTTTCGGTAATGGTGGAATCACGAAAATTTCGGTGTCCGTATCGATTAAAAATTGGATGGCGCTCTCCTTATCACGAATAAAAAGACAACACAGCTCTACCCCTTGGCCCTCTGTCGTCTGCGAGAGTCGGGCATTTAGTTTCCCTGGGGATAAAAGTTAGTTTTGTTAGGCCAATTGCAAGGATTATTGCATTTCAAAGCCTTATCGCCAAACCTTGAGTGATAATAACATAAACTTTCATTTCCGCTACTACGCCTATTAATAGAATTGCTTCTAGAACGGGATCTGGATTGTTGACGTCTAGAGAATAATGTCTTTTATTCAGTTCGCTAACTAGTAAGGAGAACTCTGAAATCTGCTTCTGTAATTTAACTAAAACATTGTCTTCCCTAGAGGAAACTACAGCGGCATTCTGATGTGACGCGGATTTTATTTCCCACATTTTATCGGCCATTGTCGTCAATTTGGCTAAATCATCGCCGCTGATGGATAAAATGCTCGAGATTGCCGTGGGTAATCTTTGAAGCCAGAGAGTTTTATAGAAAGCTTCACCTACCTTATCTAAGCTAAATTCTTCATTTCGCTTAATTGTGAAGGTTTTCTATCACCCAGTTCCACCTCAATTAATAATTTTTGGGTCTTTTGCATTTCGGTTCCGGCGAAGATGGAAATTAATCTGTCTTTAATAACCGCGTACTTGTCGTCTCTTGGGGGATTGATCAGAATGTCCGACACTTGTGATAATATTTCAGCGACAATGGAACTCACGACATAATCGTATTTCGTTTGATCTGTCGTAATTGAAGCATTTCGAAATTGAGCTTCCAATTGGAGAAACCATATCTTTGAGTCCGGTTTCCAAAACGCTGGGACTTTAATGTTAACTCTAGCCATCGATGCCGAAGTGCCGCTTTTGTTTTAGCCTTCGTTTGCCATTTTTTTTTCTTTTTGATTAAGAAAGCCACATTCAGAGAGTTTTACTTCAACACAAGCAAAGCAACTGCGACTCACATGATGAAATTGCAAGGCTTAATATCAGACTTTGTGAAGGGAGAAAAATAAACCGCACAAAAGTTTTTTAGGTATAGATGGGACGAAAAAGCTTCAAAATGTTTATCCAGGATATCAAAGATGTTTGAAAGGCTGAAATTTGAATCCTGAAAAAGTTGTAAACATCAACAGAGTATCGCACAGAACTCTGTATTTCTTGCATGAACAGACTGAGTTTTGTATGATGTTTCATCAATACTCATGTTCAGAATATTTCAAAGGGATTCAATTTTTCCGTACAGAATCCTGATGCTAATCTCTGTGACGTGTTCTTGTGATGGTATCTGCAAATGTATTAGAGCTGAGAGCGACTATTTTGACTTTCTTCTTGAAATTGACAGAGGATTTGCATCGCAAATTTTAAGATCCTTCACGTAAAAGCTATAAACTAGAAAAGATGAACATATTTAACATGTCCTGCATACTGAAAAGTAGTAAAATTCCGGTTAGTATTTAAAAACTGCATTTCTCCCCCCACCCCTTAGCTTGGTAGTTACTAGTAGTTTACTTATGAATGATTTCATTGCATACACGCACTAATAAAATTGAGAGATTCGCAATATAGCAGTATAACCTTACCGATACCGATGCAATGCTTACTTTTCTAGATATATTTTTTTATATTTTAATAAACGTTTTGTAAGCAGTTCTGCTTGATATTTTGTGCTCCACCCTATCTGTTCGACACTATCTTGTCGGTGTTTTACAAAAAAAGTAAAGGGCTTAAATACCAGCCCTTGAGGAAAATATCGCTTTCCTGAAGTTTTCTTCCAAATACCGAAAATATAATAAAAAAATGCTAAATTAGCTTAATACCTTTTCCAAATACACTCACGTTTGTGAAAATTGCAACACCAAGAAGGAATCGTCATAATTGAATGCAATTTAATACACAGTTGAGTGGTAGTGGTACAAATAAATGATTAAATGTTCAAAGCAAACAAACAAGAACAAGAGATCAGAATCAGTATTTTATGTGGCCACCACGCGCCGCAATAAGTGCTGCGACACGACGTGGCATGGAGTCAAACAAAGTTTGAATGTCTGACTGAGGAAGAGCATTCCATATCGTTTGTACGCGTACCCAAAGTTCGTCTGCAGACGCAACAGGACGAGGATCACGAGCAAGACGCCGACCAATGACATCCCACACATGTTCAATTGGCGACATATCCGGGGAACACGCAGGCCAAGGAAGAAGCTGTACCTGCTGCGCTGCAAAGAAGGATTTAACAATCCGAGCAGTATGAGGGCGGGCATTGTCCTGTTGAAATACAGCGCCTGGCAAGCTTTGAAGGAAGGGAACAGCTTCGGGCTGTAGAACTTCACGGATATACCGGTTGCTGTTCAGATTGCCCACAATTCGTAGCAATTGAGATCGTCTATGATATGCTATGGCGCCCCAGACCATAACTCCGGGTGTTCGTCCACTGTGGCGTTCGATAATGCACTCCGGAAGGTGGCGTTCACCGGCATAGCGTCTGACACGAATGCGGCCATCATGGTACCACAAATTAAAGCGGGATTCGTCAGAAAACACGACATGCTGCCAATCAGCACGCCAGTCTCTATGCTGATTGGCCCATTGTAGCCGCAGGCGGCGATGGTCGTGCGTTAGGGGGATCCTGTATAAAGGAGTCCGTGCGCGCAGTCCACACTGCAGCAGACGTCTACGAATTGATGAAGCACACAATGAAACACCTGTAGCTATTGACCACAGTGCTGCCAATTGTCTAGAGGAAGCTGTACGGTCCGTCCGCGCCATGCGGACCAGGTGTCTATCATCGCGAGCTGACGTCACATTTCGGGGTCCACTCCCGGATTTCCGAGTTGTCCGACACTCGTCCGTCCACTGCTTCCAAACGCGCATCACTGTGCTGCTGTTACGCTGCACACGAGAGGCTACTGCACGATACGACAATCCAGCTTCACGAAGGCCGATGATTCTCCCTCGTTCAAACTCTGTAAGTTGTTCAAATCTCGCTCTCTTTCGTCGACGAGGCATAAGTACAGATTGAGTTAACGTTTACCACTAGCAGATAACCACCGATAACCACACACGCCTGGCTACAGCCGTCTATTTATTCGGATCCATCAGCCGTTCAGAGGGCGCTGCTCAGCATACGCATGCGCTACGGATTTGCAATTCTAATCATTTGCATATCATGCGCTACTTTGCATTTCCTGAAAATTTCAGCTCACTCGCATAAGTCCTTCATGGTGTTGCAATTTTCACAAACGTGAGTGTATTAAGTTGCTCATATTAAATAAATCATACTTTTCAGAGAAAGCATTTAAAAAACGTCAATTTTGCATTTGATGTGACATTGTAATTCATTTGAAATTTAAAATTATACAGTAAAATTAAACTGAACGGAGTTGAATTATCAGAACTAAGTTAAATTTTCTAATTCCTAGCAATGAGGGCAACATAAATAGATTGATTACATTTAGCACTGTGACATTCAATCCTACAAATGTTTTCTGAGCATAAATGTGACAAAATCGAACCGACATACTGAAAATATAAAAAAATGTCTATGGCAACGGTGAAATGTGATGTGCTAACAAAAGTTTTTGTGCTTACGGATGATCTGATCCTGCGTTCTTTATGAGGTTAATAAAGTACGCGGATGAAATGCTCTATCTTGTCTGCATGATTCAGGTTTAAGCTGTTTTGCTTGATTCCGTGTACTTGTTGAAGCTTGATTGGTACAGATGACGCCTTCATCCCGTGTTCTTGTAGTTTATTGTATCATTACTATATACAAGGTGTTTAAAAAAATCGTTGCTAAACTTAGCATGCTGGTCTGTCATGCCATGACAAACAAGATTTACATAGGAATTTTTATTAATCTAAAAGTCAAACAACAAAAATCGGCGTTATATTTGCGAATTTTCACAGGACTGGTTTCGACGGTTTTACCGAACCATCACCCTCAGCTGCCAAAGCGAGGATGATGGTTCGGTAAAATCGTCGAAATTAGTCCTGTGAAAATTTAGAAATATAACGCCGATTTTTGCTGTTTGACTTTGAAATTAATACTTGTTCGGCTTGTTATTGTATCTTAATTATAGGAACTTGTGTCCAAAAATGGGAACGGCGACCACTAGAGGGAAATGTTCGCAAGCGTAGAGGGGAAGAAAGAAAGGATCTCGAAAGAGGTATTAATATATTTATAAAAGAACATGTTTAAATCATCGAAGATGTTCACAATTCCTTCCATTAGCCAAATTGCATGCTTCACAATGTCGACGTATTGATTCACAGATGCGTTCAAAATAGGTAGGTGTGTCACGGACACATGCCGCCACTTCCGCGATCCTGGCGACAAGATCCATATCCGATGTTACAGTCCTGTCATATACCACTGACTTCATGTATGCCCACGGATCTAAATGCTGAGGAGTCAGGTCGGAGGATCGCAGCGGCCATGCAACTGGTCCACCTCTGCCAGTCTAGCAATCCGGATACGTCCTATTGAGGTATTCTCACATAGGGATGCTAAAATGTACAGGCTGCCATCATGTGGAAACTGCACGTTTCGGCGTGTAGCTGCTGGAAAGTCGCCCTCAGATCTGACAACAAATACTCTTTCCATAAAATGTCACAAAAAGTGTCCAGAAATTGAGTTAGTAAACCGATTCATCCTTCTCCTGCAGCATCCTCGCCTGAAATGAACACATTTCCCACTCTCCCATAAACCTGCGAATATTGCCCTATAGCCGGTCGCATTTTCCGACACAAGTTCTTTGGTAAATCTTGTTTATCATGACATGACAGACCAACACGTTAAGTTTGGCAGCGCCCTTTAGAAACACCCTGTATATTCATAACTTTGGATTTATTGTGCTAGAAAAGATGACTAGCATTGAAAATCCCATTTAGTTTTATGAAATCACAAATATCATGAAAAATAGGGCTTGTGGAATTTACAAACTACAAAGAGTGCTTCAGTTGCCACGCAGGAGTGAAACAAAGAAATAACCATTATAACACCACCAACTTTCTGTATGAGAACTGTGGCAGCATGAAATCTATGAAATATCAAAGAACTCTTATAACTCAAGCAAACTTGAGTGATGTGTGGCATTTGCAAAATATTCTTTTCGTCATTTACTTATTTTGTTAAAAATAATTTTTTAAAGATAATTATTAACAGGTTACACACATTTTCCTGTGTTCTAAAATGCTATTTCTTTTAAAATAGCAGGAAATAAACAAACAAGAAGAAGGTGATGATCAGGGAAATATTTCCTGAAATGGATTTTTAAAAAAGCAAAACACTGGAGCTAACCCTACTCTGAACATTATAATTCTGTTTTCTTAATGGTTGCCAGACATTTTTCACTAGAACTAAATTTTTAGTGTTTCTGTAATATTTCAAGCTTTTTGAATGATCAGATGATATAAAATATTATTTACCTTCAACAAAAATAATGATAGTACTACCAAGGTGGAAAAAAATCCTATTTTTTAATTTGCTGCAGTTAATAACATTGCTTTAACAAATATAGTATATGAGTTATTGCCTCATATGTAGATGCAGTAATTATTAATATAAAATTGTTTGAAATTCATATTATAAAGCAGTAATATTTAAATATATTTAAAATTTTTTGCTTTTCAATAAAAAATAGTAATATGTCAAAAAACATCTAGCAGATTCTTTTCATTAAAGCAAGAAATTTTCTGGAAGATAGAACAGACAATTATGCAAATTACAGCATGTCATATAAGAGATCAAATTACATTTGTCCATTACCTGATAAAAATTCAAATTTCATGTGTACACAACAATTATTTGGAAATTATACTGCTGCAATAAATAAATTTAAAATATTATTATGATAATAAATACTTTACGAAAAATTGTTTTCCAGTGAGAATTATTAATATTTCAAAGAACAGTTGATGAATGCTTTTCATTCAGGGATATGATTTTTCTCAGAGGCAAAAGAATACACGCAATAATACACAAAAACAACATATATTTATCATATTCTGTTATCATGGTGCCGGCAGATCAATAACGAGTTTAATTTTGAAATTTGGGCCAAGGCTTGGCTATTTGTTAATTGTTTATACTAGTGATGGACAAGCTTCTTTAGAACCAGAACAAAGCAAAAACAAAAACAAAAAAGCGCATTTTCTTAAGCCCTAAAAAGAGTCTACACCTCTTAATGTGATGAATGAAATTGTGACTGCAATTTTTAAAACTTCTTTAATTCAGGTTCGAACTGCGATGTACTAGTTCTGAGAAATGATATTGAAATTAGCCTATTTGCATAAGCATTCTTCAGGTTCATGTAGAAAATACTTGTCCACATACATTATATGAAGCAAACATAATTTTCTGGGTATGAAATATTAAGTTCGAGAAACTTGATTTTCCTAATGATTTGAGAACTCTAATTTTGGAACATTAAGAAAAAACTATACTGATTATCATAATCTGAGGAAAAATCACAAAAATAACGATAACTCCCTCAAAAATAAGCCAAATCGTGCAAAATTTGAATATGTTGCCCAGTAAGAGTAGCTGAGTAAAACTGCAATATGCAAATTAGTGGTGCTGCACTCGGAATACGTCATCTGCAAGGAACACAAAAGTCCCTGTTTGAGAGCAAGCCCACATATTTCACTGTGACAGTATCATCAAAAATCTAAGATAGCCAATTCGTAACAATGACCTCCATGCATCATTTGCCTGCAGTACTACGATGGAGAGCCATTGGGAGACTAGAGGCAGACCAAAGTCAAACAGAAGTGGCCAGATGGCTAAATGCGAGTCCTTCTGTGATTCATAGACATTGGGAGGCAATTTCAAACAACAGACTCGGCATCTAGGAAGTTCAGCCAAAGACGGCCATCTGCTACGACAAACGCCGATAACCGATATTTGACATTATGTGCACGCAGGAATAGAACCACTACTCCGACTTTACATAGATCCTTCCATGTTGCAGCCACCGGAAGGTTGTTGTCAACGTCAACTGTGCGTAGAAGGCTTCACGAAAGTGGTCTGTATGCGAGGCGACCAGCCATTTGCATGCTGCTCACGTCACGCCATACAAGGGACTGTTTGTAGTGAGCACGACAACATGCCCACTGGACGCCTGATCGATAGAGGGTTGTTCTCTTTACGGATGAGTCCAAGTTTAGTCTAGAAAGTGATATTAGGCGTTATTTGATATGGAGAGAACCTGGAACCCGTTATCACCCGTGAAAAATGTGCATACGGAAGATGCAGTGTCTGTGTTTGGGGTAGCATCTCTTTGGGTGGAAGCACAAGCCTCCACGTCTTTCCAAGGGAACCGTGAATGCTCATGTTTATAGAGATGATATCCTTGATGCTTACGTACGCCCATATGCCGGGGCAATAGTTGATGCTTTTCTGTTACAGGACGACAACGCAAGACCACACAGAGCTCGCACCGTAGATCATTATCTTCAACAGGAAACAATTATGCGCATGGAGTGGCCACCTCGATCCCCGGACTTAAATTCTATTAAGCACGTTTGGGATGCTTTAGGGAGACGTCTAGGTGCTCTCAATTCGCCCCTTCAGACCCTTCCCGCGCTTGCAACTGCTTTGCAAGAGCAATGGCTCTCGCTTCCTATGGAACTGATAGACCGCATAATTGAAAGCATCACACATCGCTGTATTGCTTCTAGAGGCGATCATATTCTATTTGAAGGTACGTTTCCTATAGAAAACAGACAACTTTGATTTTCTCCTTTTATACATGTGCTAATTCCTCTACTACCATAGCTGTCCAGTAATTTCTTTTTATGTTTTTTGATACCTTACTATGTGTTGTATATTGTGGGTAAGTTTCATAAAATTCTACATCTAACTTTTTCAGTAATCGGGATTTTTCCTTAATTTATGATAACCAGTGTACTTGAGATGATTGTTATAGATTTTAACTCAATTAGTTTGATTAAATTTGCATATCCAGTTTCAGTGCTTCATAATTTACATTGAGAGACATAGTGAAAATATCCAGTTCTCCTTGAATGATATTGAAATCTTGATATCTGCACTCAAACACAAAATACAGTTTTCTCTGACTATCTTCATAATTCTTAAGCTTGCTTCCAGTTACTGAGGAAATGAGACAAGTTTCTTAGCTAGCTGGAAACAAGTTAAGTTTTAGTTTAAAATCTTGGAGATGGCTGCACGATATCAGCAATAATCATATTTTCTCTTACATCTTCCCATTTAAATTGTTCATATGATTTAAAAAAAACCTGTGAGAATAATATTATATAAATATAACACTTTATTTTAATTTACTGCAGGCTGTAGTTTACCCATTTCTTGTCTATGCCATGGTTGCTGTACTATAAAGTTTGTTCTTTTCAATCAAGGTCAGCCATCATGGTGTTCTTCCTCTTCTAATGAGTAAATGATGTCAATGAGCTGTTAGATAAAATATGGCACTGCCTTGAGCATCTGAAAGAGGAAGGTTTCCCCTCCCAAAAGTATAATTTTGGCTGTTTGGGTTTATACGGTGAAAACTCCATCTCATCAGGAAAAAGGAACAAAATTCTCATAAATCTCTCATTGGTAGGGAAAAGAGATACATGATTCCACATATACATTCGCAACTAAAATGAGGATAATGCTCAATTATTGACTCACCGCTGAATTTATGATTAACAACAAGGCATAATTTCTCATCAATGTATCCTGGGATTTGTATGAAAACAGGTACAGAATTATTATTTTTTTTTATTTAAAAAAATAGGAAACCCTCGTGTACCACAAGTATCACACGAGGCTTACAAATCGTAAGTAAAAAAAGCAAAATTGTAAGAAATAACATCACTTTTCAATAATACAATGAAAACATTCACAAGGGAAAAAAGTAATTAAATACAAAGTATGAAAATGTATAAAGAAATTATTTACAATGTTTAAAATAAAAATCAACAAAATCATTGAAAGCTCGGTAGGCCGAAGCTGAAGATACCAAATCATAACATTTCGGCGGCCAATCTATTCCAATTAATTTTAATCTACATTATAATAAATTTCTTGCTTTATCAAGCAATGGGCAGTCATAAAGCAGGTGGAAAACACTTTGCTGAAAGCCAAGATTGCAATAACACAAATTGGAAGACGTCAGCTTAAACCGTTCAAGATAGACATTGAACTTACCATGTCCAGACAAAAATTGAGTAACTTTAAAATTGAGCAACAAATCCTTACTTTTCAGTCTATCAAAAATAGTTGGGAAGAATGTTTTTGTAACACATCCCTTATCAGAAGAGATATAATCACAGTTCCACCGCTCAATCATTTTAACCTTGAATGTTTTTTTGAAATAAGATTTTGGAATATTTACATCAACATTAATATCCTTTTTAGTTGCATTCTTAGCAAGCCAATCAGCTCTCTCGTTTCCATAATTGCCCGAATGACCACGGACAAATGTAAAAAACACTGAAATACCCTTCTTCTCCAGATCTCCAAGAGACTGCTGTATATTAACAATAATATCATTACATGAAAAGAGATTTTTAAGAGACTCCAGGGAAGAGAGTGAATCCGTACAAATTAAGTAGCTGGAACTACGTCCATCCTGGCTAATTATCCATTTAATTGCAAAATTAATACACAGAAGTTCAGAAGTATATACAGTACATTCATTTCTTATGTGAAATTGGTGATACTCAATTTCAATATCATCTTCAAAAATAACGTAAGCAAAACCAACTTTATCATCAATCCTACTACCATCCGTATACAACACAAGTGAGAATGAATTTACATCAGTGTCCATACTATCTAGAATATGTATTGGTTGTCTTACGGAAGGATGTGGAAGAACAGACAAAGGCAATAAACGATCAAAATGAGAATTGGAGCAGTTTGCAAGACTATTCTTGTAATCTATAAAAGTCAAAATAAACAAATCCAGCGGTGGAAATCCGGCAAGAGAGAAAACAGCATTGTAACTAATAGTTTGATAACCCTTTATAACTCGCAGTAAAATTCGTCTTTGAACTCGAAGCAGGCATTTAGAGTTAATTTTCTTTTTTAGAGACAGTCCCCAAGCTCTACATCCATATGAAATAAAGGGAACAATGCCTTGTTTATAAATAATTGCGCTAACATTCGATTTAACACCAAAACTATTACATGCAATTCGATTTAGCCCACGCTGAAGTCTCTCACATTTATTAGAAATGTAGGAAATATGCTTTTTCCAGTTAAATTTGCTGTCCAACAAAACACCTAAATATTTAATTTCATTCACCCTCTCTAGGGGATTATCATTTAAAAACAGTTGATATCCTTCATAAGTAGTATTTTTTCTATCAATAAACATGGTCTTGGATTTTGCATGATTAAAGTTTAATTTAAAATCTATTGACCAATGATAAATGAAATCTAAAACATCTTGAGCTAGACGAAAAGCTTTTTGCATTTCTTTTTCTTGAATACAAATCAACAAATCATCTGCAAAGGCAATGACTTCACAACTGAAGAGATCAGAGAGTTTCTGTAAGAGATCATTCATAATAATAATCCAAAACTTGGGACCAGAAACAGAGCCTTGTGGACATCCTCTCTGAGGTTGACGAACACTTGAGGTGCCACCCAGAAAAAGCTCAACCGTCCTGTCTTTCAACAAATCAGAAACAACATTAAACACATTATGAGGTATTTTCATTTTTTTTAGCAAATTAAGAATAGCAGGCCACCATGCATTATCGAAAGCGCCTTCAATATCAAGAAAATTTAATATAGTGTACAAACCTCTCGTCCTGCCCCTCTGTACAATGTTGCTAAGACGCAGAAGTGCATCCTCAGTACATTTTTGAGCAATGAAACCATATTGGTTAGGACTAAGAATGTTTTCTTTATGTAAATGCCAAGTAATTCTATTAGTAATTAGTTTTTCAAAACATTTGCCCAAAGAAGAAAGAAGACAGATACACCTGAGATTATTCACATGCGGAACACTAAAAGTTTGTTTCTTGGGTATCACAATAACAAGAGCATTCTTCCAAGTTCGTGGAAAGGCACCAAGATTCAAACATATATTGAATAATCTATAAAAAACTGCAGGAAAGAGCCGATGAAAGTATCTTATAATTTCATTGGGAATAGAATCCGGGCCAGGAGCCCTGCCAAGCCTTAGATTTCGAATTACACCATCAACCTCGGCCTGCGAAAAAGGAGGATCAATCTGAGACGCATATTCACTGCGAGCAGATGAGCGCCACTGAGTATGAAAGTCATTATCAAACCTCACACAATCAGGAGGAAATGCTTTATCAAGAACAGCGTCAATAGTTTCCTCCAAGGAAGACGTAAAGTTACCGTTTGGAAGCCGAAGGCCCGAGATCTCAATTTTCCTCATAAAATTTTCTTTAATACCATAAGTGTAAATTTTTTTCCACACATTCTCATTATTGATATCCGAAAGAAACTTCCTCCAAGACTCTAATTTGGCGTCAAGAAGCATTTCATTGTATTTTTTCCTTAAATCAAGGTATTTCCGCTTATACAAGTCCCGTATATCAATGCTAGTAGTTCTCTGGAACCTCCGTCTAGCAGCGTTGACTCTCTTTCTCATAATGGAAATTTCCAACGACCACCAAGGTACTTTTCGTATACCAGTCCTTCTAGTAGGCATAGATTTAATACATGCCCGAAAAATAACTGAAGTTATAAAATCCACACTAACATCAAGTGAGTCAGTATTTCTGCAAGAATCCAAAATATTATTGATCAAGGATATGTACTGTGAACAGTATTTTTCAAAATATCCCCAGTTTGCTTTTTTTGTATTAAATAAAATTCTATTGACAGCAATAAAAGAAGCAGTAGAAATAGACAAGTCGAATTCAATCATTGCATGGTCTGACAATGTTTCACAGTCCGAGAGACACCAGCGGGTAACATTTGCTAGCAAATCAGCACCAATAATTGTGACGTCTATATAGCTTGATCCCTGTTCCGAACAAAAGGTAGGGCCGCAGTCCTCATTGATCACATATAAATTATAGGAGCTGACAAAATCTCCAAGCTTGTTTCCTCGAGCATCACTGTAAGGACTAAACCATAGTTCAGACTTACTGTTGGAATCCATACCCCAAATAAGCTTTACAAGATCCCTAGCCTGGAAGACCCGACTTATTTTCTGTAAATCAAAGTCAATACATCGGGAAGGCTCAAAGTAGTATGAAAATAAAAAATATTTTGTATCTTTAAAAATAATGTCCAGAGTCACCATATTATAATCCAAGAATCTTAAATCCAAAAACGTAGGCAGAAATCCGGCTCGAACAACAATAGCAGCCTTTATGACCTCTGCATTAAAATCATAATATAACCTAAAGGAACTTGGAAAGCCAGGCAAAAGACCATGATAAAAGTAAGGCTCTTGAATGAAAGCAACAGAAACATTATTTACCTCCATATTCAAAACAAGTTGCTGAGTTGCAGCCTTACATCTATGTAAATTAATTTGAACAAATTTTAAAACAGAATTATGACCATTATCCATAATTTGTTCTTGATATATTTTGACTTCTTATAAATTCATGACAAGAGCAACTTTCAGAAAAAGGCAAATGGCTTACGTTTAATTTTTTTTTCTCATCTTTTATCTTTTGATTGCGTCTAATGCAATTAATACAGACTTTCAAATTCTTATGTGGACAATTTTTACTTTCATGTTCACGTGCACAGAAATAACAAGCGCGGAGGTTTTTACAATGTTCAGCACGATGATTATATCCTAAACAGTTAAAGCACCGATTAATCACAACAAAATCATCCACAATACAAATACTCCAAGAAATTTTTAATCTACATTCCTGTAAAATACCTCTACGCACGTCTGGATGCACCTCAACTACTAAATGTCTCGTATTTTGAAATTTCCTTAACGTAAATCTAATTCGAGACTCCTTCCATTTATTTTCTGAAGCAATAACATCTGGATTTTGATTTTTTAAAACATCAAGAACATCCTCATCCCTTATTTCATTAGGGACATTTTTTATTAAGATCGTGGGATTCCTTCGTCTCGAAGGAAAGGCAGTTAATTCTGGTGATTTTACTTGAATTTCAGATTGTATACTTTTTAAGTCATTTTCAGAGGGGCATTCTATCAACACCTTGCCATTTCCAATATTTTTTAGATTGAGTATACCCACTTTTTTCTCTACAGGATTAATTTGTAATTTAAGAATCTTTTTAATATCCTCTGACGAACGGTTTTCCGATGAAATAACAAGACCACAGCTTAAAGAATTTTGTTTCACATTGTCCACAGGAGATGGCAGCACAGCACTAGCATACGTTGGTTTTACAAAAATGTCTTTAAGACTTTCCTTACAAGCTTCACGGTAACCCAACGACTTAATACGTTCAAAATTCTTAGTAATCAAACACTTTAACTCACACATTGCATGCCTTGCCTCTTCACGAACATTCTGGTTCATATTACACTTTGACTCAATAGCCGTTTCAAGTTTATCATAGCAACATTTAAGCGCACTATAAAACGCATCATCGTTCTCTTCGTCCATTCTGGCGTTGCCTTGCCCCGTGACACTACTCAAGGATATAAACAATTCGCCGTGCTAGGCTTAACTGTACCGAAATCTTGCAAGAGCCATAAAGTTAACAGTACTTCTTTCAACTTGAAACAATTTACACAAACATAAAGCAAAGCACTTGCACAAATAAAATAATACACAGTAAATAGTTTACACGCATTAATTACCGCAAAATCAAGCTGAAAATCAGAGCTCAAGAAAACACACACAGCAATCCAGGTACAGAATTAGCAAGAGGAATTTATTTACACTATTAAACGCATCATAATGAATTAAGTTTGCTTCCTAAGTAAGTTTGTGCAGGAATTATTTAGCTTAAAGTTTACTTGCTGTGGCACTGGACTTCAAGCTGACTGCAACCAGTTTTATATAAGATAATCAAATATTGCCATACTTAAGAACAACTACTTTAGTAGAAGTTGCTAAATTTACAGAATGTACCAAACTCTGGCAACCATGTACATAGTAAATCTTGAGTTTTACAGAATTCCGCAAATCGGAACCCGGAAGTGTAATCTACGTCATCACCGGACATGTACCTTTGATGTATCCGTTGGCAACCAAGCTTGGCGGAGCAT
>KK118928.1:0-67433 GCA_000611955.2 Stegodyphus mimosarum
GTTTAGCTTGCAGTCTGATTCTCGCCGGACTTCCATATGGAGAGCTCCAGGTACCCGTTACCATCAAGAAAACATCATTGAACGACACCGTTACGGTGGTGTAGGAGTGCTCATTTGGGGTGGAATTATTCTGGGTTCCAGAACTGACCTGCATGTTCAAATTTGAACCATGACAAGCCAAATCTATCGGGACGTCATTCTGGAAAATATGTACGATTGTTTCGGGGCGCCATGGGCGCACAATTTGTGTTTATGGATGACAACGCCCGTCCTCACCGTGCAAACATCGTAAGCGAATGCCTTATCACCCGTATGGACTGGCCAGCATTCTCACCAGACTTGAATACGGTAGAGACATGCTTGGCCGACGAGTTGCAGCCCGTCGACCTCTTCCTACATGTCTACCGGAACTTCGGAGAGCACTGCTTTTTGAGTGGTGTAATATCCCCCACGATTAGATCGATAGTTTGATACTCAGCATGCCTAGGTGTTGTGCGGACTGTATTGCATCATCTGGGAGACATACAGTGTATTAACAATCATACCAAACATGTAATATTTGTTTTTTGTAAATAGGTTTTTTTTTGTAATTTGCTTCAGGGAGAAAAAATCGCTAATGTTTTAATAATATCAAACATATAGAATCTTTTTTTGCTCTTTACCTTTTGTTTAATAAATATGCTTTACAAATAAGTCAAATTTGTTTTGCTTCTAACTCTTCATTTGCCTGATTTTACATTATCCTTAATTTATGGACATGAGTGTAAAATAACAATTGCACATAATCATTACTTGTATAGTTCCAATAAGAAACCTCACGTCTTTCATATGGGATTGTTTTTTTAACAGTTGCTAAATTAATCCTGATTGTGTAAAATACTTACAAAGAGCCAAACCAGATTTCACCATTATTTTTACTGTCGTTGAGAATTCCGTCATAGCAAAATTAGACATTGACGATCCTGAGACACGTACAGGTCGAATTCTTAGCAGGAAGAGATCGTTCTTTGATAAATAAGACCATTGTCACTGTTTTCTGATTATTCCAGTGAAATCACAACCCTGTAGACTTTCATTATAAGGAAACTGCAGACATAGAGTGAAGAGTCGTAGCAACAATAGTGAAGCCGAAGTCCCCTTCTTCTTGGAGTACGCAGTCGAAAAAGAAGAGATAAACCGTTTCAGTAAAAATTTGTGCACTCTGAGAGAATTCCATGAAGGTTAATTAATCGCAGTTCGAGTGTGAATGCTTACTTTCCCAGTTATAACCAAAGTAATATTTAAGATTTGAGTTATACAGTTATATAGTATAATTGTTGCTGAACAAAGTATGCAGTATTTAAAATACAAAATTCAAAGTATGTTTTTTTAGAAGAAAACTAAGATTGTTGTTGATATCTTGGCCAATGTAAATTTAATGTTCATGATGTCAAAAACAAAGTTGAATTCAAATTTCTACACAGTCTCTATAATTATTAATATTTTATTTAAAGGTGAAATTCTGCCTCGTTAAGAATACAGCCTATAAAATCAACTCATCAATCATGATAACTCTAGAATTCACATATCTAGATCTGAGTTTGAAAATATATCATCAAAATCCTCTGATCTATGAATTATAGTGCCTCTGAAATGAGAAAAAACACACACTGGATGGGTTAAGCACAGTAATGTAACAGGTGTAACAGTAAGTACCTCCAAAGAAATACCTCTTACTAGAGAAATTCCGATGTAGATTATGCATCAAGTGATAGAAGCATCAGACAGAACATTCAATAATTAAGTATTTTTATTCATAATGTTTTAATCATAAGCAAGAAATCCATTCGAAAATATATAAGTAGACTCTGTACGCGAAAGCACTCAAGAGGTATCTGTGTGAGAGGAGAAATACTTATGTAAAGCTATTTATGAACAAAACTGACTCATCTTTATGTTAATTACATTTGAGAAAACTCCCAAAAGCCGCTTCCAAAGCCAGTCCATTAGGAGACGAGAGTCGAATCAATGCTTCACGGTTAAAGGCGTTCAACACACCCGGGGAAAATGAAAGGAAATAACATTCACACGTTAATATCTTTATATTAAATGCAAAATAGGCTCTTGAGACAGCCTGTCTGAATTACATAAACTGAGTTTAAATTCTAATACTTCTCGATATATTTCGAGAGGTTAACTCATACCATTTGGAAAACACTGGTATTTTCGATTATCATGTAATCGTTTTATGCAAAATCTTTAACATTGTCGTAACCTGAGTTACAACAATGTATGAATTTTTGTTTGATTTCTGTTCTTATTAAACTTTACTAATTCACTAAATTCACTTTAACTAAATTAATTAAATTCACTTTAAACTTTGTGCTATCTTCTTCTGTTTGCAAAAAGAAATTAAATAGCATTTCCTTTTGTTTAGCCGAAGAAGCAAAAATAACAATTTAATTAGAATAATGCAAATAACAGAGATTACTGTTCGTATTAAGTGCTGAAGTACTTTTCTGCTAACAAGCGGATTCACACTGCTTGGACATACCTTGGGAAGTACAGCTGAGCTCACACTTAGTTAACAGTCTCATCAATGGAAGTGTAGTCCAACAGTGTGATTGATTTTGCTTTAACCATTAAATAAAACGCCAGATATTTTTATTATACAAGAACAATTATTAGCATCTTAAAATGATTAATTGATATTTTAATTGATTTTTAGTGATACTAGTTTAGAGTCAACGATGAGTGTTTAAAGCTTCATCTCAAGAATACTTCTAAAATTGTTTATGGATCATCTGTAGGAGGAAGAAGAAATGCCTAAAGGCAAACTTTTCAGTAAATTCATTATACTAGTGACTGATGCTTTTAAATGTGCTGTCTTAATTACGTGTGACCAATAGTTTTAGACTAGTATCTTTCATAAACTGATTATGGTTGTCAGTTAAGTATTATTAATGGTTTAGAGAACTTCATCACGGTAGGGAAGATCCTTGTATCAAGTGAACATGCAGACTCCAGAATCTGGTGACAGGGCATGAAATATGGACCTATGTACCTCTAAGTTAAATTTGCATACACGGCTGTGGTAGAACTGTGACATAATGCATATGTTTCGTGTTAAATGTCACGATCTGTTAGAGATATATAGAGCGCTCATGATCTGCATAGATAAACAATCACTACGGCACCTTAGTTAAACTTACATTATACAAATATAAGATGAATCTGACAACAAGCTTTGGCACTGAAACATAACCTTTTATTTAGACATGAATGGGAATTTAAGTCTGCAATAAATCCACTTGACATTCTGAAATTAAGATTAGCACTAGAATTATTGACTACTTGTGCATAACCTACAGTTAATATTGGGAATGGTTCATAATTCTTAGAGAAAAGTAGTTCCGTGGTTAATATTCATCTAAATATTGAATATAATTTCACAAGAAAGTTCTAGAACTGAAATAATTGTTAAACTTTCCAGTAATAGTTATTTTATGTATTTCAGTTAAAGTAACGAATTACATTAGCGAAAAAAAATTAACGCGAAAAATATAGAAAAGGTTATATTTATATTTTATAATAAATGGAAAATATTCTTTAAAAACGCCTAGACGTTTACTTCAGGATGATTACGAGGTTCTCAGTGACACCTACCTTTCCAGAGAACAGATCCCATGACATTTTTGTTTATACGTTCCTTCTTCAGTGACGGAGAGCGAACATATCAGAGTAAAAAGATACATATAGCAGATCCAGGTATGTCATCCAGAACCATGAAAAATGCGACTAATGAGTTGAGAATTTTTTGTAATTTTGGTGCGAAAGTGTACTAAAAGTGAATATTGTTTATATATATTGTTCTAGCAGTTAAAGGCTCATGCATTGAGATTTGGTATCATATGATAAAAACATTATTGATTATTATAGAAATGCAAAGAAAAGTTTGATTTGAGAATTTTAAAATACTAAAATACAAATTTTAATAACACGTAAATTTGCGATGCTTCATCCACCTGTAAACTACACAAATATAGGTCATCATGTATATTCTTTGAATCTATGACGGGCCTTTGCTCCTCTATAAACGTTCCTGAAAAGAGGATAGAATTTCAAATTTTTCAGACTCACTAATTATTTGGAAATAATTCGTTTCCTAAATCACTGATTGAAATACATATATTAGTGCATGTAATAAGCCGATTATTGAAAGAATTATTTGCTAGATATGTTTTAACTTTTATATTTCATTCCTTTTGTTTGCCTCGACTCAACTCTTTTACTTTGCTAATAGAAAAGAAATTTAGTGGTAAATTTTAACCCTCAGACCGGCCAGAGTTTTCGCTAAGAAAGCACAAATTTCCAAATCTACTATGAAAAAAATTATTTTACTGATTTTAATGTAAAAATTATCCTGGTATTTTATACCTGGATTTGTGTACTTTTAATATATTTTTTTGATTTCTTTTGCATATTTTAATATGCAAGTATATATATACGTTCTTATAGATATCACAAAAATATTCTAGCCCCTATATATACAGCCTTGCCGGTTAAAGGGATTTAAAATACAGATCTTATCTTAGAATCGATGAATAGTTATTTCAATAATTCATTCATTAAAGTCAAAAATTCGTATTATCTGGAGTCAGAATATATTTCTCAGAACTGATGAATAGCTGGAATTAGCGTATTATAGTTTACTGTCAATTTTTTGTTTATCATTTCTTAAGGTGTTTTCTCCTTCCTTTCCGCATGCATTCATGATGTAGTTGAAAGCATACTCCATACGTATTTGAGAGGTCCAAGGTTCGAATCCCTGCGGGGGCGTTCTCCAGTTTTTTTATTCGAAAAATTAAAAAAAAGATACTCTAAAATTGGCGCCGGAACTAAAGGATGGTAGTCGATAATTCGTCACCTCGAGGATTTGGCGACTGTATTCCCTTATCCCCAGTCGCCGTTTAAAAGGGGAACTATACAAGATATTTCCTCATACCTTTCCACAGGCCTTCGTGATGTAACTGGAAGCATACTGGAGATTTAACTGGAAGCGTGTTCGAGAGGTCTACAGTTAGAGTCCCGGCGAGGGCAGTGCACATTTTCCCGTCTTCTGCTTTAAAATAACCTAATGACTCTACAAATGAATAACTTCTCCATGTCATGACATTTGCGTTTTCATGATTTTGCTTTTTACCTTAATTAAGATTTAGCCACGAAATTACAAAAATATTTACAAAAGTTAATTCATGACCATAAACATTTCCTTAAACATATAAACGCATCATTTGTCAGTTCGAGTTATCCCTTTCACTTCAAACATGTTCTGTTCATGTTCGTAAAAGAAAATGTTGTTTTACTTTTTACCAAATATATAAATAACACATAAAATTCGGGGAACTTAAAAAATATGAGTTTATGTGAAACATATTTTAAAAGAGCATATATATTTAAAGTAAACCTTAATTGTGTGTAACACATGCAACAATGTGAATGCATGTTTTGTTATAAAACATAGGGCGAATTTTTCTAAAACATTCTGAGTTGTACTATCATTGCAGCAAAGTTGTTATAAATAATTCACAAATGCCTTAATATTCTATTCCTTTTGCTAAATAGTACTACAGTTTAACACCCACCAGTTTTCAATGACCTTTCTTATTTAATACGTACAGCTTTTAAATTTGCACAGCCTTCGAATGTTAAAGAACTCTTGAAAAAACACAGGCATACTTCGAGTATATATTTTACTGATTCATAAATACCTCGATTACAAAGACATTATGTACTTGTGATAAATTTTATTGATTACACATGTTACACGTGCAGCTTATTTTTTTATTATATTGACTGCATAATTACTCACTACTTTACTACAAGGCTGTAAGAAACAGTTACTTAATAACCAGAGGATTAGTAACTTAAAAGAAGAGTTTTGTTCTAAACTTATTGTTTAAAACTTCACGAGCGTTTTTATTGTTCATAACGAAACTAATGCATAATATTTCGAGAGGATTGTAAGAACAAAATACCTCGTTACGCATATTATACTACAGGGTGGTTCAAATTTTACTGCGACTGATTTTCTTTACCAAAACGTTTATTGAAAAAGAATGAGTTGAGCATATCACCGTCCAACGCACTTCTTTCTACAATAGATTTATTTCAGCAAACTTTCTTGGAGCATTTTCATATCCTTTTCTTAGATGTTTTCAGTGTTTTCTGAATCCGTTTCTGATCACTGATAGTAACACTGATAATAACACTCATAGTAGCACAGGTAGTAGCATGTCCTCTAAATGGGATTTAATACCCAGAAAACCGAAGCCTTCTCTAACTTGTATGCTTGAAACACTGAAACGTCCGACCCCATTCATTACCCGTCACGTCCGTTTCCTCCTGTCTCCGTCTATTAACGCAAGAAGACAAATGATATGCATTCTACTTCTTAACAAAGAAGCTTCCATTACCATTTTAAGACAAACTGTCTGCAATAAACATATAATTCCTTTAGGGAAACTACACCTGCTACTGTATAACTTAGGAGGGAAAACAAAATAACATCGCAATCTTGGTCGTCTCGGGCGGTTGTGTTCGTTTGAATGAAGGGATGTCTCGGGCATTTTGGCTTTCAAAGGTGTAAAGAATTTCAAAAACGGTCATTTTATCAGCAAACGAAATTAAATTGTTTGTATTTTTTTAATTTGCTTTTTAAATATTTAAATTTTTTTCTACTTTTCCTAAATATGCACCATGATGACAAAATAATTGATTTGCTCTGTTTTATATATTTATATTTATTTTCCTTCATCTAACCATCTATATCTATAATTTTGGGCTAGCTATCATTTTGACTCTTCTTCCCTGCTTAACAGAATTCAAACTCTGCTTGGTGTAGAAACGTCATTACGACATTTGTTTTACTTTCATTTTTATTTTCATGCAAGGTAGTTATGAAAATCTGGTTGGAACAGAAGTGAGGCTTCTGCTTCCCAAAATGATAACGTTCCGGTTCATCTTTTACGCCTAAACTTTTCATTAAGCTCTTCGCCATACAGTGCTCTCAATTTCACTTGCAATTCGAAGAACTTGTTGAGGTCTAAAAAGATGACAAAGGCTTTAATTCAATATGAAAAAGTACAAATATCAGTTCGAGTTTAAAAAAATGGAATATTTGGAAAATGAAGAAAATCAATCGAAAAAAGTAAGAAATAGAAAATGATAGTAAGAGTCTGAATGAAAGAAATTATTTCACAAATTCAGTTGAAAGAATTCCTTTACAGAGTTTTGCAAGAAGCTGTGGCCAACTAATGTTGCTAACTGAAAATTAATTAATGGAAACATAAATAGCGCATGGAGACTTTTTATCAATAAAAATATATTGCATCATTCAGTGAAATATATTGCAGCAATGCAGTGAAGATCAGGCGCGTCAAAAATTGGGAAACCTGAACTTGCAACTTGATGTCAAACACGATACTTCATGGCACATGTACTATTGTTCTATTACATGTTTGTAGCTCTTTGGTTGTCAAAAGATGTTGAAAGTTTTTAATACTGTAGCAAAAATTAATTATAATATAATTTATTAACAAATTTTAGAAGGTTAGATAAAACGCTATACATTTTATTTAGAGATAAACGGAAAATAGCGTAAAGCTAATGTTAAGTCGAGACTCGGGGTTGAAGTACGTTTCCTGACAATCACTATGGACTTTGAAAATGCATCCCTTTCATCTTCAAACCGTTCTAGGAGAGAACAGGCGGTTTGCCTGCGTATCAGTCTGTACTATTTGTCAACTCATCTGATATACACATTATCATGGTGCAAAAGGTTTTTTCTTAGTGCTTTCTACACTAACAAAGCTGATTGAAAGCACCATTGATGCAATAAATTCTTTTCTATAGTGAAGCGCCTATTCTGACGAATTCGCAGATTAGTATTTGTCAGGTTAACGAATGTTCGTCTCTCATAACTCAGCGACACTTAACCAGTTAAAGTCATGGGCATTAGACAGATACTCTTCCTCATGCTGTATTTAGAGTTCCTAATGAATTTCAGACGGCTGTGCATCTTCTCTAGCGCGAAATTCAATAACAATGCAATGATTAACGCATCGAGGGAGCTGTTGTTTTCTTATCACTCTCGTGACTGCAAGATAGGCCTGAGTAATTTCAAACGTTCACGGTAGCTAAGGCGACAGTAGAGGCTGTACACACCCAAGGACACACCGAGCTGCGCTTGGGTAGCAATTTGTAACTGATATGCTATTGATCTGCAGTATGATGCTATTGATATGATTTGTAACTGATATGCAGTTTGTAACTAATATGGTACTGAAAAAATTATCAGATAACAATTGCTAAATTATATGAAATATCATCAATGAAGATGTTTCAGATTCCCATACTAATGTTAGTTGAAAGCAGTTCTGCTTTTCATTTTTCCGAATACTAATTTCTCAAAGTTAATCTTTGGATCACAAAAGTGTTAACATATGACCTTTGATTTCAAGTTGTTATTTTTAAAAAGTTTTATTCGTAACGATTGGTTTGAAAACATTCAATTTTCTTTTATCACTCCCCCAAATGACCATTTTAAGTTTAAGCGAAGAAAACCAGGTAAGAGATAAAATTCATCACAATATTTTAAATCAAAGTCATACATATATATATATCAATTTTTGTAATTAATTATATATATATGTCCTTTAAGTCGTATAACTGTGATAGCTGTTTTCGGAGCTACTTTTGCATATTACGAAATGATATTACAGATATGTTTTAAAAAATATTACAATAGAAAGGAACTTAAAAGGTATTTTCTTCTTCCTTTCCGCTTGCCTTTATGGTGCAACTGGATGCTCGTCCAAAGCGTAATCAGATATCGAATCGCGGCGTGTCCAACGTACATTTAACATGGTCCTGCATCGATCTAATGACTGACTCTACAAATTTACTGTCTAGTTATTCTTTCCTATAGGTTACAGATAAACATTTTTAATTTCCTTTATTCTATCAAAAACTGTCCCATAAATAAAACTATCATAGTTTAAAATTCAACTTTATGTCCAGCTTTATATTTATTTATTTTTGAAGTTGGAATTATAGATCTACGGCCATTGGTTCACCAGATATTTTCCTTGCTATTACGCTGGAGTGTCCTGCTAGTTGGTGACCTAAAAGTCCCACACTTTAAATTTTCAACAAATTTTAAATTCTGGAACTTATATTAATGACAAATTATTTAAATGAATGCAACACCCATACTTCTACAAGCAATCCATCAAATGAAATTTTAGTTTCAGTTCATACTGTTAGATTTAAAAACTCTTTGCTTGGTAAAATAGCGAGGAATTTTCCAAAGTAGAACGAATATTAATTACTTATTTCTAATTAATAAAGTTGATTAAACTGACGTCATCCCATTTGTCCGGACTCAGAAGAGACGAGCGGCCACTTCGTTACATACGGTGAAGGCTTCCAGTTTAAAGAAATCGGGTCTATCAAGTGAAAAGTCATTTTCCTGTTAAGTTCAAAAGCATTGGATAAAGTCTGTTTAAAGACATGAATAAACTTTGTTTAAGAATGTGTTGCGAAGTAATCTTCAAACATAAAATTTTTTTCTACTTGGAAAAAACACGTTTACATCTTGTACCAAATAAATGACTTTTTAAACTAAGACCATAAACTGCAACTGAAATTTCGATTGATATATTACTTGTAATTGTATACGATGTCATTCATTGGAACATTTGTTAATGATATTTATTTTGGAAATTCCGCGATTTTTAAAATATGGTCTATATGACTTTTCGATTACTCTGTATAACTAAAGATAGAAAACGAAACATTTTATTGATAGCTTGGAGACAAAACCTTGGGAATAGATTTTACTAGTCCCTCGTAATTGAGTTAAAAGTTTAAATTGAGTTAAAAGTATAAAGATAATGCCTTTGTGTAGAAAATATTTCTTCGTTAATATTACTAAGGTAGCAACTAGTCTTCAAGGGATCGTGTCGGATTTTGAAATCGTATCTCTTTGCAATGAAATTTACGTCTGGGAACAGAAATTGCCTTTACTGAATGCGGAGAATAAACTTTCTAAAAGTAATTTCCTCTCGAAAGCAACGTCTAGATCAGGAAATGTAGGCGGCACACTTCGCGCTAAGTTTTTCACCATTCGATCGGGCGAATGTAGTGAGATTAATTCTCTTTTCTTGCTCTTTTCTCCAGTAGCACGAACTAGACTACTGACTTTTTCCATTCCGACTTCCCATGTAATTTCACTTTTTCGCTAGCATTCAGAAGTCTTCATTTCGTTCTTCAAAGTAACTGCTTTGGTGAGTCATTTGCATAACGCTTCTTGGTATCTCGCCTCGGTCATCATTCCTTTCTCACTAGCAGTAGGAAACTGAACTTACGGTTAGAGAGAAGGGCTCTTCCGCCGCATCAAAATTTCTGTTTTCAAAGTTCTCAGATTTTTTTTTTTATTTTAATTTTTAATTTTAGGTAACTCTTTTTCTTTGGCATCTCATTTTACTGAAAAAGAGTTCAAATATAAAAAAGTACTTTTTACGTATGAAAGATGAGTAGTGAACTATGAGTTTTCTACATGTCTAAGACGTTTTTCCGCCAACACAAATATTTTTCTGTCAACATTAATTTTCTTTGAAAATTTATTTCGTTTTATGTAATAACATGAAGTTGAAACTGCTGATAGTACATAGCTCATACATTTATTTATTGTTTAATATTCAAATGGTTAATAGAAAAAGAAATATTAAAACTAGCACAATGATTTGTAACTCAGTTAAAGATACTCAATAACAAATGGAAGCAACGAATGTTAGTTTTCACATCTTTATTATTTGCCTGCATTCCTTTTAGAAGATTTCTGAGATATTATAAATATTTTCGAAAAAAACTTGCTACCAGATGTTTCATTTAAACTGTTTCTTTAAAGCAAGACTCCTATATATTAGTGCAACGTCCTATAAAACCTGCATGTATGTGAGTGTGGGAATTTTAAATTTTTGAACTTAAACAATAAATTAACGCTCATTAAAAGGAAAGACTGGAGAATAATAAAGAATTCATGTCATATTTCATTTGCTTTTGTTGAAATTCATTAAATTTTCCTGAATTTTCTAAAATAAAAATTCATATTGCTTCAAAATTTGTGATTTTCTAATAAATGACTAATATTTGTAACGAAAGAAAGGGATGTGGACAATAATACAATGAATGCAGACGTGGAAATGCGTCAATCAGTCTGAAATTTTGTAACAGCGCTGACGATATTAGAAGAAAATTATTTGTGCACGTATAAATTTGAACTCCTTTATGTCAACGTTTATAACTTTCAACTTTTTAACCAGCATTTTAAAAGGAAGTTCCATCTCTTTCCTCTATATTCAGTAGGTTTACAAGATAATTAGAAGTCAAAGTTCTTTCTTGAACAAGAATACAGGAAGACCATTATCTGCTGCAGTCCCAGGAAATGTACTGGTCATACGCAAAATATTATTCAGTGATGATTAATGTATCTATCAAATGGTATAGAAGGAACTGAACATTGCATCTGCAACTACACATAACATTGTTCATAAAGAACTGTATAAGAAAAAAAAATTAGTTTATGGATGAATTCACCCTAAATTAACAGAACACCAAAACATGGAGTGTGTCAGGATCAGTACAAAACCCAAAAATTATTTAATGATGGTGACCGCATCATTTACCAAATTATGACTGGTAATGAAACATACATACCGTTTCCTGACGTTCTAATATGTCAGAAAAGTTAAGTATCAATCTTTGGAAATGACCCAGTATCAGCAATGGTGAAAAGAATAAAAGCGTTTAAAAAAGGAATGTATTTTCTTCAGAAGTGCAGGACTGGTCAAAGCAATCAAGTTAGAGGGACAGAAGATAGTTGCAACTAACTGGATCACAACTAATGGTCTTCCAGAAATAATTTAAACATTGAAAATTAAGGCTCTCATGCTTCACCATGGCAAAGCATCTTCTTATTCGGTAAAACTAACGGTTGAATTTCTTGAAAAAAAAAAGGTTCTTGAACATAAACAAAAATTTACGAAACATCCATCTTACTATCCTTATTCTTATAAGTGAGATTCTGCTATTTTTTAATTTAGAACAAAATTTACATAGCTGTCGTTTTCATTCCGCTATAAAAGCATATTTTTCATCGATTTCAACAAATGGCCAGTTTGAAGCATTTAGTTTTTGGAAAATGTGCGAGCAACTGAAAGATTGATATTAGTAGGGGCTACTTTGAACATTCCTTAATTTTTACCATTTATGTGAATCTAAAAAATTTCAGAGTGAACATCGTAATCTCTGAAAAATTAGAAGAAAACTTCAGAATAAATAGGTTATGATTTCATGGATGCAAAACTGAGAATGAGATATATTGGATATGGCAATTCATTTACATCAACATTCACGCACATTAAAACCGTAACACTTTTATGACAACCATAAGCTACTATTGCCGTGTGGTTTATGCTTATCACTTTTAGAACAAACACTATATCAGCTGTCTTATCTCCCTTGATCCATGGGATTAAATTCACTATTTTCGTTATAACTTAAGAACTTTTCAAGATCCAGAATTTTTAGAGAGAAATCTTAGTTGTTTGCACGAAATGAAATAGTTCAAGTTCTTTATTACCGTTTAAAAATGTACAGTTATCTTGAATAAAATCAGGAAAAGCATTCCAGTTGTTCTGATTCATGTATCGGAATTTACTTATGTCAATGAAAATTGGCCTTGACGCCTGAGAACAAATTTCTAATCTAGGCTCGTATTTCGCACCAAGAAGCATGAAAAATATATTTTCATTTTTCCTTTACATTTGTGTGGTATGAACAATAAAGTATGCAATTTCTAACAATAGTACTTTTAAATATTTGGGACCGAGAAACATTAAATTAAATTTTTATGTTTCCTAAACATAAAAATGTGCCTTCATAGCCTAAGGCACACAAGAATTACATTCTTCGAAATAGGAAGAATTTTTATCAGGTTAATCAATTTAAAGTACTCGTCTTTTTCGTTAATGTGTTAAGCGAGCGCAAATTACATTACACCTTTTTGATTTTTATTCCAACACTTTTTCACCTTTCTAGTTACGCATTCTATCATTACCCTGTGTTAAAGTTTTATTTCATCAGTTTATCTTTTATATTTTAAAAAAAATATTCTGCTTATTTTGGCACCTCTTAAATCTTTTGATGTGAGCAAGGGATGTTAAACCTTTACACTTATGTACCTGAAAGTGAAAATTTCAGCATGGTAATTTGATTTAGCCCAGCTCCGAATAAATTAACAAATTTTATTAATGAATTGTTGCTTTAAATGTTTGGCTAAATATATATTCTATTAAAAGAACTTGTGACATAATTTAACAAGCCAAAAAAGTGCTGTTGTAAATTCCCTTAAATGTTTTAAAAATTATATTTTTAATTTAATGTTACGCTTGCTTTTTTTGTTATTTAACTTCAAAATGCTTATTCTAAGGACTGCAAGATAAACATGAAACGGCAAATTCAAAATTTGTAATAAATTATTGTTTCGAAGTCAGCATTAAATTGTGATTATTCTAGTAATGTAAAAATTAAAGCAAAAGATATATTTTACATTTGTTTTGTTCGGCCATCCCATAATATTTAATTTAAAATAACCAATAAAGTTATTGACTGTTATATTATTTTTAAAAATGCATAAATTTCGTACAGTATGTAGTAATCGCTGTTATCCTTCTTTCATTTTCTGCCTAAAAATTTATTTTTATTGCCCAACAGAGAAATTTCAAAAATAGAATGTGGCTTCAAATGATGGGGGAATCTGAAATCTAACGTAGAGAAGTACATTCTAAAAAAACTTTAATTGAAAAAATTATAAATGCCCCAAAACGGAGTGCACTCAGAAAATATACGCTTTTGGTTTGCAAAAGTATTAATTCAAAAGGATAATGATTCAGCGAATGATGGAGATCTAATCTAATCTGATTCAGCGAATGATCAAGTTCTGTTGAATTAGTACAGGGCCACGGTCTAATAAACATAAGATAGTCAGTTTTGCTCCCTGCCGAGCACTAACTATAGGAGAATGCCCTGAAAGGTGGGACGAACGTCTGCAGTACGCCAAGGAAGTCGACTTCTTAAATGTTATCTTAGGCCTTTGGTTAAAGCCGAAACCATCGTGGCAAAAACATCGCGGACAAAAGCGTCGCAGAGAAAACAACGCAAGGCGAAAACGTCGTTGTACAAAACATCGTGGGAGAAATATCGTCGTCGAAAAAAAAGCGGTTCAAAAACTTCGCAGTTTTAAAACATAGTCGTCGAAAATATCGTGGTAAAAAATAAAGCATCTACAAATCATCGCATGAGGATAACATCGCACACATGCGTTTTTAACGCTTTAATAATTGTAAAGGGATATTCGCAGAAGATTTGTGAGCGCAAGATGGGAAGAAAGATAATTTTTACTTTCATAATTTTTATAAATTATCAAATTAAAAAAAAACAAGAAATTTAAATAAAACAAAAAATGATCTTCACTATAAGAGTATCAGATTAACAAAAGTGAGAAAAATAATCTCATAATTAACTTACCAATTTTTTATAGATAAACTCATGCAGTTACTTATCTTCCTTTTTCTATCCTTTTTTAGATTATACTTTTCATGAAAAATTACAAGTAAAACTTTATAAAAAGTAATTTATTAATGACCTTTGTTAGTAAAACATGCCAGTTTAAAATTCTATTAAGTTGCATTCATTTTCTAAGTTTCCATTTTACATTTCAACAAATATTTATTAGTTAATAAAAATTTGAAAGTAAAAATTATCCTTCCTTCCATCTTGCGCTCACAAATCATTATGGGAGTATCCTTTTACAATTATTAAAGCATGGAATGCGCATGTCTGCTATGTTATCGCCATGCGATGAATTGTAGGTGCTTTATTTTTTACCACGATATTTTCGACGACGATGTTTTTAAACTGCGAAGCTTTTGAACCACGTTTTTTTCGACGACAATATTTTGTACCACGATGTTTTAGAACTGCTATATTTTTTCTTTGCTTTATTTTCTCCGACGATGTGTTGTTCCAAGATGTTTTCGCCTTGCGTTGTTTTCTTCGCGAAGTTTTTGTCCGCGATGTTTTTGCCACGATGTTTTCGGCGGTCACCAGGCCTCTGTATGTATGCTTATTTATCTGCAGTCTGTTATAACACTGTAGTTTATATAATATATATCGTTTGGTTCTAAAATTATATAAATACTTACAACGTAATTTTGTAACGCAATTAAGCAACAGAATACAGCAGAATTCCTACAATAAAACATTATACATGTTAAGTATTTTAAATAAACAAGTCTGCTACGTAAATGTACAAGTAAATTAATGAATGCTTACCTTCATTATTAACATAACAAATAAGGAAATACATAGAGGACATGGGAATAATCGAAATTCGATGCTAATTCCTTATTATGATTATCTACTATAACAGTAACTACTATAACTACTATAACAAGTGAGGAAGATAACCTGGGAAATTAATTGCGTCAAGATACTCGTTTTGCTTCTTTTCTGATGAACTTCTGCAACAAAATATTTCCTTTTTCTTTTGGGAGGGCAAATTTTAAATATAAAATTTAAGTATCAAAAATGAATTTCCATAAGGAGTCTTATTTCCCTTTTAACGTACTAGTATATAAAATTTATGTGATGAGTATTAGCATTGTAAAATGCATATATTTAGAAGTAATGGCGGAACATTTCAGTTTCCCTGAATTTGCTGCAATGCCACAAAGAAAATATACTGAAAATCTTCTAAATATTTAAGTACATTTTCTATATTTGTTCCTTTCTCTCGAACATGTTTTTGCTTACAGGATATTTTGAACGGAACTAAACTAACTGGACCAGATTCCAAGTGCTTAACTGATCGACCGCCTCGCCGATGTTGCTGGTGTTGATGTATGAGTTCTTTTATTGGAATCGCGAATGTCGATTCGTTAGTTATTTATTTAACGCGAAACGATTTTGGGAAACGCTCTTTCTTGAAGCTGAAAATTTATCGGAGAATTTTGAGCATGAAGTGTCAGCCCATGACAAATATGCTTTTGAAAAGTGCATTACAAGTTCATGGAAGAAGTATTTACAAAACCTTTATCCACAAAAACTTTGCAATTTTATTTTTATATTAAGTAATAAAACATGCTTTTAAAATGCCAAACTAATTATATTGAAATGTACAAGATATGTAACTTACTTAACACAAGTACTGTAATGCACGATAAGGAGTTTCAGGTTTGAAAGCAACTCATTAATTAAGCAGTTTAAAAGTAGTTACAAAGTAATACAAGAAAACCCCATGAATTCGAAGTGTATTTCACAATTATGTTTTTCAGTAAGAATTTCTTTAAAACTTCCTCCTCGAAAATCATAGCATAGAACTTTAAAACGTTAAATATTTATTGTATTAATAATATCCTCTTAGTTTTTGCAATAAGTTTTAAAACGTATTTATCACTGATGGTTGATGATATTGCTCATGCAATACACCAATAGAAAAAGCGTTTAATTTCTACCCAGAGTCAGAAGCATTATTCTTATACGTTCCCCAATATAAATATCACATTTAATTTCTTAGGGCTACAACTGCAATTAACGCAGTTGCTAAGAATGAAGGAAAATATATTTAATATTTCAATTGAATATCACCATTAACACTTAACTACGCGCGTTTAATATTTTAACAGGAGTACAGCATGGGGTATTTTGTACACAAAGCAAACAGAAATAAGCTACATAAGTACAAATGTTTATGCTATAAGATTTTATAAACAAAACTTTTGATAAAAACTAATAAAAATTCTTTGAATAAAAGGAAAATGCTAAGCAACATGTTGTTGTGTTGTGACATATCTCATTTGCCTGACAGCAATATCAGAACAAGCCCCCGAAATTCATCGTGGCAAGGAGAGCAAGATTGCGACTGTCATTGACAAAAGCCTTGACCACCATACAGGTCAAGGCTTTGTCATAGGCAACATAGGCCTTTGCTCAGTTCCGTCCCCAACTATGATAGAGAGCATCCCAGGAAGACAAGTTGGGGGATCTCCCACCCCTCTTCCACTACCTACAACTTCTCCAGAGGGCTTTCGGCTCGCCGCATGTTTAGATTGCCCCATGCTGCAAGGACATTTTACATTTATAAACATCCATGCCTTATCCGGGAATTGAACCCGGGCTCTTAGGTATCGGAGTAGGGTCCCCTAACCACTACACCGTCTGGGCGGCAACGTATAACAACTAAATTTTAGATCCTGACCATGGTAAATTTCATGTGTGATGCCCCCTTTACTGTTGAATTCCCGACAGGTGACTGCTATAATTTCATGCATTTTGCACACATGCATGATACGTAATCGTCGTCACTATATTTTTCTCTCTTCTGCGATAAAAACACTTTCCCCGTATTTTTGTTCGTTGCTTTTCTTGAGGTCTTTTAAATCTCGTTAGAGAAAACCGAATATTCGGAGGTAATGTTATTATTTCTGCTCAATCTGCGAAATGTGACTTCATTTTAATACAGATAACTTTTTTAGAAAAATGGTCCTAAATTTTTAGCATGCGTCGCGTTATACAAAATTTAGCTGTTTATTCCCGGTTTTTTTACCAATTTTAAAAAAAAAAATATATGACCTATGGTTACATCCTTGTTCCCCTGGATACAGAATATATAACATTTTATCCACTGTATTTATCACTCCTTTATTAGGATTGTAGCACATAATAATCTCCGGTTTCTTAATTTCAGTATTAATTGCAGAACAAATGTGCATAGTATAAATAAACGCAAACTGCTCTACGTTTTTGGCATGTATGACACAATAGTGACAGTGACTGACCTCAGCTGGAATCTCATCTTCTATAATGTGATTTTTCTTACGGATATACGATCCATAAAAATGTATTATTTTATTTTAAAATATATCTAGAACAACTGTTACAAACTTAAAATGACATAAGAAAATATTTTCCGCAAATAAATAATTAAATATACGTACATAACTACCAGCGTGCGGTACTCTATTCATCATTCGATGCCGCTCGAAAGTTTCCCCAGCAACAATCAGCTTACCAATATAGCTGCAAAATGAAGACTGATGGTATGTGTTAAGGACTTTTCAATGATAGATTAAATTCGCAGGCAGCTAACCTGGGAAGGCATTCCAAGTTTATGTTTGTTGTAGATGATGCATTTTATATACCAGTTCATACAATTAATGGTTAAAAAAGAAGAAAAAATTTATTGTTTTAATATAATAGCATTATTTTTAAATGCATGCAATATTGCCTGAATAGAAGAAAAAAAATATTCTTGAAAATTCTACATCTATATAAAATATAATTAAAATTAAAACCTGGGGTTGGATATGATTTAATCCAATATGAAATTTTATTGAACTGAAATAGTTTTGATGAAAAGAAATTCGTTGCTATGTTTTTGAAAATGTAAATTTAATTGTATGTGCGTTAATATGTACGAAATGTTTAAAAGAGGAAAAATTGTCATAAGTAAAAAAAAACAAGAATATTTTATTCTAAAATTAGAGTCTCATTTAGTGTAAATGGAATAACAATTCAATATGTCAATTTTAGATTACCGCTTTATTCTCTTACCGTAACATACAATTAAATCTCATTTCCATGTAGAGACATTAGGTTATTTAGATGCAGGAGGTGAGAAAAAGGAGCAACGCTTTCGCCGGGAATCGAACCACGGACCTCTCGGTTACGCGTCGAGCATGCAGACCACTACACCACAAAAGTATGCGAAGAAGGCGGGAAAAATACCTTATATGTTCCCCCTTTTAAAGGGCGACTGGGGTTTTGGGGACCCAATCGCCAAATCGCGGTGGTGGAGAATCATCATCCGCCACCTTTTTAGTTCGAGCGCCAGTTATAGAGACATTAGGTTATTTAGATGCAGGAGGTGAGAAAAATGAGCAACGCGTTCGCCGGGAATCGAACCACGGACCTCTCGGTTACGCGTCGAACATGCAGACCACTACACCACGAAGGCATGCGAAGAAAGCGGGATAAATACCTTATATCCTTATAATCAGAGAAAAGGGAAAAAAAATAACTTCTATTTCTCATCAGGAATTTACAGTTTTATAGCATTATGAAAACGAAACACTTTTTTCCTTCAAATATTGTCATCTCGCTAAAACATCTTTATAGTCAATAATTAAGAAATCAGATATTTATAGGGACTAAACGTAATCAAAGAAATTAAGATATTTTAAATAGCAGTTACATGATGTGCTCAGATATATCTATAACCGCAGCATACTCAGTATTTCTAAAATTTAAGTAGAATTAATTATTTTCTAAGTTGCAATGTTAGTTCATTACTTCATTGCATAATCTTCCAATAAAGTTTCAGAGTTTTCTGATCATGCAGTTAATAAATTATATTTAACAATAATAATTTATATTTAACAATAATAATTTATATTTAACAATAAATAATAAAAAATTAACCCTTGAGTTTGAGATGTGCTCTCGAGTACAGAAGGGTTTAAAAGTTGCCAGCTGATGGACCTTTTGCAATAATCGCTTTCCAACTGAACTTTCCATTGTCGTGGTCTCGGGGCTCCCTCTTCTGAGGGGCCAAATTTGCTCAGTAGCTAAGTAATAGGCCGGTGAGAACAGGTCTGTGAAAGGCACCCACTACACTTGCTTCCGTAAAGAAGCCTGTAGTGGTGCCGCTAGGTTTCACAACACCCACACGACCATAGTTCGCAGCACAGGTACAAAACGCTATGGCGTCGACGACAGACAAGCTAAAGCGGTCGAAAGGCCCCAGGCACAAAAGAAACCCGGCAAAAGCTTAAAAAACAGTGTAAGAGCACTTCAAATGTAGAAGAGTCAGAGAGGCCAAAATGCTCGGAAAAAAAGAACCCTTGTAAGACGACTCGAACGGATAGGATTTCAGACACTTGTAAGGACACTGAATTAACTGAACTAATTGAGGAATTCATGAAAAAATCCGCAGAATGCCTAGAGGATTTAGAACTTTTGTGTCAAGAAGATCTTAGTAAAACGTTTTGTAAAAATGCAAAATTGTGTTTTAATAGACTGTTAAAAATAGTGGCAGCCCAAAACTTAAAAAAATGGCAAACATGCAAGGTCAAATTGAACAGACCCAAAATGTTGAAGATTATCTACAAGGACTCGTAGAAATATAATTCAAAGAGACATATGTAGCAAAAGCTGCGTCTGAAAGACAGAACAGTAGATCACGAAGCAAGTCAATGAAACGTACACTGGTGTGCGAAACTTAAGCAACAGCAGGGTTTTTTGCCTTAACTCCACGAGAAATCAACTGAGAGACATGAAAAACAGAAATGAAGGAGAATATTATGTATGTAAAGGATGACGAAAGTATCGGAGCTGAAAAAGGAATACAATGCATACGGGATGGAATCAAACAAAAACAAGCTTTATTGAACGCATAGTATCGTAACTCATGATTGTCTATCCAAGAGGAAGAACAACAAGCAGATGTTCCTTAATATGGTATATGCCCTCCCCTCAAACCAATGGTTGCTTGTCACCGTCTCCCCATACTGTTAAATGGTTAAAATTTACTGTTTTAACTTTTAACTTTTTATCTTTTTAAAACTGACCTCCTGTACTGTGACTGGTGCCGTGACAAACTAAAATAAATATAACTTCCTACAATTAACTTTTTAGAAAAGAAGGAAACTGACTGATTGATGTGACTCAAAATAATCTAAATTAACTTTCTCTTAATTTAATTAACTGACACTTAGCAAGGCAAATTCATCTTAATAATGCTTAACCTAAAAACACAAGAAGGAATAAATCTTCTCTGGTACTCGGTAGAATAGAATACTATTTCTCAACCAAAACATTTCTATAATTCACTCATTTTAAAACTAACTCAAGGATAATTCATATTCATTAAATAGCAAAACCTCATAAGCACCAGAGAAGAAATATTCAAAAACCAAACAATCAGTTCCACTACGAAAAATCAAACACTAGTTCTAACTTTACTGGCACCTAAAACAAACATTCACATATTCAATAAAATGTGGTTAGCACATATTTGCTAAATAGGGCGCGTTGTGAGTACCCTAAAATGCATAAACATTTTCCAATAACCCCGATAAAATCTACGTGTGTTTTAAAAGCCTCACGCCTCAAACAAATGGAGTGACTGAACAAGCCAATTACGTACACAAAAAAGTAACAAATGCAATAGTATAAAATCACACTCATTTATTATTACCTACGATAAATTTATGGGAGAGCTGGCCAGACTACCCTTACATTGAAATGCAATTAATATTCTACATTCAGTTCCCAAAGAGTTATTTATAAAGATAAAATTATTGAATTTTAACATAACACGATTACTTAGAATAACTGAAACATTAAATGAATCATTTAAACTGGATTTCACACAAACTAATATAGAAATTACAATTAACATAAATTTTTTATTTTGACAGTAATTTTAATTTCTTCAGACACATAATTTCTATCTATTATCTAATGCTTTTTTTTACCCGTTACGCAAGATTTAATTAAGACAACTACCAACGAAAATATAATATAATTCACAGTTGAACAACCGGAATCCATAATCATAAGAAGCTATAGGCGACGTCATCATAGGAAGCTATAGGCTGCAGATGAATTCCGCCATTGAACTGGTCCTAGGTAATCAGCTCCAAAATAAAGTTCAAGAAAAATTACCTATTGTAGAACCAGAATGAAGAAGCCCGGCAATCAAAATTCTAAAATATGGAGGTACAATGAAAGTCAAAACCCAGAGGATGAAGCAGGTGTCACACAGATGCTTCAGCTGCGATTTGTAACCAGAACCGGCAAGAAACATCCATTTCGCAGAAAAAAAACCCTCGGAGGTGACTCAGAAAAATCGTCCTATGCGCTCTACATCTCGCATGAATTTCCAGAAAATTCTCAGTTCATCGCATCTTCAAAACTTGAATCGGTCTTTCCGGCGCAGTATAGCAAGGGTAAAATCTCGGCCGCAGGGCCAAAAGCCCTCTCTGCTAATTCTGTTCTCTGTATCAAAACTTATCTCCTAAATTCCGGCGAACACAGCCACAGCATCGCAAATCTCTTCAGCTAAAAGCCGAGTCCGTCTGCAGAACGCAAGCGCAAGCCGCCCGCCAGGGTAAGCTTGGCCAGAGGGCCAAAGGCCCTCTCTACTAATTCTTTTCTCTGTATTCAAACTCAAAACCTCTCGCCAAAAACTGACCTCAAAACTCGCGCAACCACCGAGAGAAACTCGGTTTCTCCTCCCATTAAATATTACTAGTCCAGAAATTACACATAAAATTAAATTCCTGGGATTTTTAATATAATTTAACCGGTTAATTGAAACCCACAAACGAATCAGAGTAAAGTCATTGTCTACAGTAGCACCTGCGAATACTGCGTTTTGTGTACGCTCACATCGCCTCTGACGTTTCGTTCCTGATATTTGCATACGCATGACGTTTCTACTGACTTACGTGTTCATTGTACTGATCTCCAGACCTCCTTTTCTGCAATTTCATGGCTATCTGCTAAATGTTTATATTGTTGCTTAAGTTTTGCACACCAGTGTACAAAGGGAACGTAGGACGCTGAGCATGTGTTCTTAGTGTATCCGAAAGACAAAAACGCGACATCAGAAGAAGTAAAAGACAAGGTTACTAGACACATAGAGCCAAATAAATTAAAGATCGGTGTAAGGAGTGTCATGAAAATAAGAAGAGGAGGAATTCTAATTGAAACAAATAAGGATGAAGATCTAAAGATATTAGAGGAAGTGATCGGAGAGAACTCAAAACTTAAAGAGGTAATCGAACCCAAAAAACGAGTTCAACTCAACCCTAGGGTCAAAATGTTTAATGTGAGTAAGGACATTACGAGAGATAACTTAAAAGCTTACATAAAAAGGCAAAATTTCGAACAAGAAGAAGCGGAATTAGATGTAAAATTCAGCATGGAGGCTAAATATGGACGAAATTGGGTAATAATTGTGAACCCTAAGTCCTACCAAAATTTAGAACAAAAAAATTAAACATCCAATGGAGAAGGAAAAGCATTAGGGAATACTTAAAAGTAATGCAATGCATTAATTGCCTAAAATATGGTTGCACAACAAAGACATGCAACGCAGATAAGTGTTGCTCCAAATGTGGGAAGATTGGGCATATACGCGCTGAATGTCCCTCCAACAAAACTAGATGCTTCAATTGCAAACGCGCAAATGAAGAACGTAACCTAAACCTAGACACCCATCATGACTGTCTAAACAACAAATGTGCATGTAAAGCAAGGAAGCTAGAACTACTTAGAAAAAGAACTAATTATGGACTTAATTAAATTACGCAGCTAAATGCACAGCACTCTTTGAGTGCTACGTTACAGCTTAGGCAACACTTAGAGGAAAATGAAGAAATAAAAATTGGATGCATGAAAAGAGGGCATACAGACTGGTTAAGATTAAAAGAAGAAATTTATAAAATAATGGCAAAAGAATAGCCTCGAAACAAGAGAAAACATTCATGACACGAAAGAAGCAATCTGAAAAAGGAACTAAAAAGCGCGTATCTTAGGACACTTCTCCCCCAACATCAAAGAAAGGGACTAGAAAATCAAACACATGATGGAACCACCACCTAAAGCAGGAAAGGAGAAATTTAAGAAAGCTCAGACAGGACTACCAACACACCTACAGTGAGGAAAGAAAAGGGAAAAGAACACAATACAAGAAAGCGGAGGCAATCTATAGAAAGCACATATTTAAAGCTAAAATGAAATCCTGGGAAGATAACTGAGACCACTTAAAAATTAACTTTCCTTTCGGTATATATTTTGACATTGTTAAAAGGAGCCAATATCAACCATTAAAATTAAGCAAAATTCAAAAGGGTCAAAATTAATGGACAAACACGATAGAGGACACCGTAAAGCAAATATTGGACTTTCACTTACCCGAAGATAAGGAAGATTCAGATACAGATGAATACAGGGTTATGAGAGAGGAAGCTAGGATCAGTCCAGATACTAACAAAGACAGGCCATTTACACTAGAAGAGATACGATTCATAATCAAAACGATAAAAAGTGAAAGGCCCCGGGCGATGACGGTCTGTTAATAGAAATAGTAGAAGAAGCAATGTTAGTCAATGAGGTCCTCTTTGGGAGAATTCTAAACAGATGCTTAGAAAAAACTATTTCCCAGATACCTGGAAAACAGGCAATCCCTGGAAAACAGGCAATGACCTTTTTCAAAAAGAAGGCGAAAATAGAACATCACCAGGAGCCTACCACCCCATCTTCCACTTGTTGGCATGGGGCAAAGTTCTAGACAAAATGATAGCAAAAGGGTTAAGGTATTTCCTAAGTAGTAACAAAGCACTAAACACAAAACAATTCGGGTTCCTCCCAGACATGAGCACAATAGCACAGTAGACGCACTGGAAAGCCTAATAAATAAAAATAGAAGAGAATGATAGCACACATGCGTTATCTCGCTGGATGTGGCCTCGGCCCTGGTGGCCAGGTGTCCTCCATAGAGATTAAAAAAGATAAACTTCCCAAAGAATCCGTTTGAATTAATAAGGAGCTATTTAAACAATAGAGCAATAGAATACAAAAGAGATGGGATTTACGCACATCATAGTTATCAAAAGGGGGCTCTCCAGGGGTCAAACCTTGGACCCATACTGTGGAATCTAGTCGCGGTCGTTGCACTCCCATTATACTACGGAGAGAATGTCCAACTACAATTATACGCCGATGATTTCATTCTAATAGTTAAGGGAGGAAAGAGACTAAGACTATTACGCACACCAAGCCCTAGAGAAAATCACAGAATGGAGTGACAGATACAAGCTACAATTTAGCATAGACAAAACCAAGCTAATTCTTTTTTCGAACGGAACAAAGCTTCATAGGTCAGCCCTAAGAATTAAATGGAAGGGTACACCATTCCTAAGAAAGGAGACACTAAGGTACCTGCGTTTCATTCTGGATTCAAAGAACACATGGATCCCACAAATAGAGGAAATCAAAGAAATACCGCAAATAATGTTAAATAAACTAAATACACTCATGGACAAAAAAATTAGCGCACCAAGGAGGAGTCGTCAAAATGAAACGAAATTTTACATACGTAATGACTGCTTTGATATAAGTAAATGATAAGGAAATCAAAGAAAAAGGATAATTTATTTCAGAGAAAAAGGCAAAAGAACGGAGGATTTAATACTCCGTTGGACTCCCTCTAGCGCGAATGCACGATGCGATACGATCAGGCATTGAGTCATACAAGTTCTGTAGGATGTCTTGAGACATTTCGTTCCATAGTTGCTGTAACCTTGCCTCTAGTTCATTCAAACTCGTGGGATGCCCAACTCGTCGTCCCAAATGATCCCAGATATGCTTGATTGGAGACAAATCTGGGGATCGGGAAGGCCAAGGAAAGGTAGTAACAGTGCGGAGACAGTCATGTGACACCCTCGCCGTATGAGGCCGAGCATTGTCTTGTTGAAAATGGCTCCTGGGAGCCGTTGCATGAGTGGCAACACATGTGGTTGTAGGATTTCATGAACATATCGCTGGGCTGTCATGGTGCCACGGAACAATACTAGGGGTGACCGTGTATTGTAAGCAATAGCACCCTATACCATCACACTAGCTGAGGGAACAATGTGTCGCTGTACAGCAAAGGCAGGATTCAGACGTTCACCACGGGCTCTCTACACACGAACACAATTGTCATCACTGCCGAGACTGAAGCTGGATTTGTCGCTAAAGACGACCTGGTTCCATTCCGCTGCAGTCCAGTTTTCTCGTGCTCGACAGCACTCTAAACGAAGGCGTCGATGGGTGGGCATCAAGGACAGCACACGTAATGAGTGCCGCGATACCAATTGCCCTTCAGCCAGGTGCCGTCGTACGGTTCGAGAAGACACAGGGGCCCCTAGTGAAGGTGCTACCTGTGCCTGGATGGCGGCCGATGAAGCAGTTGGCTGTACGCGTGCATTTCTTACGATGTGGCGGTCTTCTCGACAACTGGTCTGTCGAGAGCGTCCTGAGCCTGGTCTTCGTGTACATTACATCTCTCGGGTCCACTGGTCCCAACACCTCCTCACAACACAATCAGAATGGCCTAATTGAGGAGCTACTCGCCTAGCTGACCACCCAGCTTCCATCATCCCGACAATTCTCCTTCTCTCAAACTGCGACAACTGCTCATATTGTCTTAAAACACGGCGTAATGACATTTCCAACCTCAGCTCTTCCTTTGTAAATGATTCAGCACTCTCAAACAAAGCTTTGGTTACCTGTTTTATACTCCACAGAGTACGACGTTCAACGCCCTCTACCGGTTATACGTAATGCGCAATCAGGCTGTATTTCTAATCATTTGCATATCTCCCCGACATGTACCTTCATTGCAATTTCGTTACGATCCCGCAATTATTTCTTGGTGCGCTAATTTTTTTGTCCATGAGTGTAATATCATCACAAGGAAATCGAACATGAAGGGCAATTTAATAAAAATACTGTATAGTAGAGCAATAGAGAGAATGATACTCTATTTGTGTCCAATCTGGTTTACGGGAGCAAGGGAGAAACAGAAACTGGCACAGATCCAAAGGGTAGCTCTACGAAGTACACTCTTAGAAAAAAACGACGCACCAGGACGCACTGAGAAGATATAAAGCAAATTGGACACAAATTGATATGCATGCAGGTTTCGTCGGAAAATGCAAACTTTTATATTTTAGCTGCCAATGAATGAACGGTTGTTGCTACAGCGCATCTGATCTGCGCAACTGGCAGGATGTTTAAGAGGAGAAATTACGATTCCAGGTCATAAATTCTTCACGAATTTCATTCCGTGTACTCTGGTAGACAGTAACTATGCCTCGCGTACAGGTGCGCGAGCGATATGCGCAGGTGTCAGAATTTGAGAGAGGTCGTGCAGTTGGGCTCAGAAGCCGGTTGGCTTTATCAGCGAATAGCTCGACATTTGAGCAGGAGCAATGCCACTATTAGACGATGTTGGCAGGACTGGGTGCACCATGGCTGCACACATTGTCAACAAGGAAGCGGTAGGCTTAGAGAAACGACAGAATGTGAAGATCGAGCAATCGTCAGAGCGGCACTCACAGCCCTAGATGCTTCATTATCGTAGATTGTACGTGCAATTAGTGCTTCAGTGACCGCAAGGACCATTCATAGACAGCTTACAGAAAGGGGGCTGAGGTTACGGCCTCCCTTTTGCCGGCTACCATTGACCTCTGTACAAAGCCAAGCCCGTTTGCAGTGGTGTCGGGCTCATTCGCACTGGAATGTCACTAACTGGAGTAGAATAGTCTTTAGTGATGAGTTCCGCTTTGAACTGAGACCCGATGACCAGCGAAGGCGAGTCTCGAGACGCCCAGACAGCGGTGTGATACCAACCTCACTGTCTTCCGGCAGACAGGCCGACAACCAAGTGTGATAGTCTGAGGTGCCATTTCATTTCATAGTAGGACCCCTTTGATCGCTACCTTACAGCACAGCGGTACGAAGTTCTAAGGCCCGTTGTGTTGCCCTTCATGTCACGCCACCATGGGCTTACATTTCAGCAAGATAATGCCCGCCCCACACTGTACATATTTATACTGCTTACCGTAGTGCTTGCCGAACATTACCTTGGCCAGCAAGTTCTCTCTCCTATTGAGCACGTAGGGAGCATTATGGGCAGGGCCCTCCAACCAACTCGGGATGCTGACGATCTAACGCTCGAGTTGGACAGAATTTGGCACGATATCCCTCAGGAGGACATCCGCAACCTCTATCAATCGATGCCAAGCCGAATAACTGCTTGCATAAAAGCTAGAGGTGGACAAACGCGTTACTGAATTTTTCACTTTGTGAAACTCTATCACTTCAATAAATCATCCAATTTTTCTCAAACTGTAATAATTTGTTTTTCTGTACATGTACATCACTTCTACCGATTTTCGTCCCATTCGGATAACTTCTTCTTGGTGAGTCGTTTTTTTTGTCTAAGAGTGTATAACAAAGGCTTTTTCTACAACGCCGACATCAGCACTGCAGATATTAGCCGGCCTACTACCATTAGATCTAAGGGCAGAGTTAGAGCAGAAAATATATAGGACACTGCACTTCAAGGAACACCTAGAAATCGGGAATACAACAATATGGGCATAAGAATTGGAAGACTGCCTTCCGGCACTTTGTACACACTCGGCTGAGCAAACAAGGATCATATGGGGTAAAGAACCCCCAAGGGGTCAGTTCTTAGAAACCTACACAAATGGATCAAAGATGGAGAACAAGGTAGTGGCAGCCTTTGTAGTCATAAAGAATAACAAAGAAATTGACAAAGAGCAATTTAGACTAAACGACGAGGCAACGTCTTCCAAGCGGAGGTGCAGGCTTTAAAACAGGCACTGCTATGTATAGGACAAATAGAGGAAGATCCAGTAGGAATATTCACTGATAGCTTAAGCACACTTCAAGATCTCAGCAGTACACAGTTAAGATCAAGAAGAGACCATATCCTAAGAGAGGTAATAAGCACATTGACAGACACAAGATCATTAGACCTAAATTGATTAAAAACACATATAGGGCACAAAGGGACGTAAGAGCGCACGACGAAGCCAAGAAAGCGACACAAAGACCATCCGTCGACATGCAAGTCTCGCTCTCAGAGATATTAGTTAAAACAAGAGCTTTGCAAGGAACAATAAGGGTATGGCAACAAAGATGGGGTGAGGGACAACAGGAAGGAGGACATACACATTATATCCAAAGGTTTCCGTCAAGAGACTACGAACAGTCCACCTGTTAGTGCAGATGTTACCCAATCATGGAAAATGCCTAAGTTACATGGCACGATTCCACAAGAAAAGAGTACGATGTGCATGTGGCACAAGTGGTTCTTTAGCAAATGCCCACCACTACGTCTATACCTGCCCAAGCCTAGCAGACCAACGAGAGAAAGTATTCGCGAAGATCTCAGATCCGACGATACTGGAATCAAGCACAAAACATCTAGATGCAATACGGACACAAGTGGCCGTAATAGCAGACTCAGCAAACAACATAATACTATATAAATGACTTGTATTCGTGAATACAAGTCAGTGTGCCTTAAAAATATGTCCTGTGTAGTGGCTGGATTTAAGACAGCTGAATGCTAGGATTAGAGTTGGCTTCAGTCCCAGGCAAACGAGTTGGAAGCGTAATCTTTCCCATAGTCAGATTACCTTCGGCTGCTTTGCCATACATCAAACCGATTATAAACCTTTTCTTTCTATGTGCGTATTTAATTCGGAAATAATATATTTACTAGTACGAACTTCAGTTTAAGGGGCAAAACATATATTGGAAATTAATTTTTTAAATAATAAAATAAAATAATATCTAATAGTAAAAGTAGTAAAATAACATAATAAATAATAATAAAACTAATAAAATTAAAATAAAAGTTTTTTCCTTTTTATTTAAAAATACTGCGAAGTTTTATTTATTGTAAATTTTCAAATATACCTTAGCATAACGCCTTGCAATTCTAATTTATAATAAAATAAAAACATCGAAAGTTACTCAGTTTCTATGGCGGATAACTTGTAAGGATTTATTTTATTCTAATCAATTATTTTTAGTTGACTTGATTTCAGTTCCCTGCCGGAATGTAAATTTGGTACGACGTAGATGCAAATTTAAACGTATTTCAGAAACAGTATTTAAGCTGCGTTTCAAGAGTTCAAAAAGAGTAGTAACGGACTTAAATCCGAGTTTATGCCGCGTGTTTGAATTTAGCTCTCTAGTTGGTGTTAGACTATCCATCAGATTTATACTGATATTTCTAGGCTGGGCTTTGCTGCGTGCAGCCGATTTAGCGTTAGTTAAGCTAAGGAGCCAGTTGTTACATTTCTTAATTTATTAGTGATTTGTTACATTCTTATTTTCTGTTAAATTTACGTTAGCCACAAGTAGTGGTGATTTGTGGGCACGATGTGCGTGCATCTGGTTTTATTTAGTTTAAATAAAAAGGTTAATACATTTCTTTAGCAATATTTATTCTTCAAGACATAGCGAGAATTCGCTCCTTCGTCTTCTACATAGAGTCTACAGTATATGCAACCCAAAAGAACAAGGAGACTCTAAAAATTTATCTCAAACTATACCTAGTTTTCCAAAGACATTATAAAGCTCTCATTAAACTAAGAAATAATGCCATCAAATGCGTCTAATATATAAACTGCGGAATGTTCCTTCCATATTGAAAGCATGTAAAGTTATGAGATTCTCTATGCATTATATGGTTACAGCTTCAAAAGATAATTTTAAGCTGATATATCGGAATTATTATATATATTCAGAGTAACAGAATTATTACGCATATATTTTGATTCAATTGGAAAGGTAAACGTTCCTTCTCTGACGGTATATACTTCTCAAAATCAAGAAAACATCATGACTAAAATTAATCACTGGATTTGATTTACCGAGATGTGCTATATTAATTTTTAACAATGTTCAACTAATTCTGAAAAATTTAGAAAGTCTTCTTAGTGTACTAAATTCAATTTATTTAGAATTTACGATTATACACAAGTATTCAAATATATAATAATGTTGTTTAGCCTTTGATTTTTCGCCCTATCGTTCCGTTGCATCTGTTTATCGTTACAATGGAATTTTCTTTATGCTGCTTGCCAAAGAATTGCTTTTTCAAAGGGTGGGAAATGAATATATCTCAGGGATGTACGTTAGATGCGGTATAAGTTCTTTAATTTACTTTTTAAATAAAAACTATCTAGTTTAACTAATTTCAAATATTTCAAAGGAAGGAAAATATTTAAAATTTATTTTTTATAATAATGTAATTTACAATGCCTCTAGCTCATAGAAAACAAGTATATCTAACTAATATTTTTATAAACATTTACATGATTAATTTATGTAAAAAAAAGACTATTTCTTGCACACATTTAGATATAGTACCAAATAATAATTTGTGCGCCATTTCATCACTATTATGATCAAAGACAGATGTTAACGTAATAATAACTTGAACAGATGCAGTTTGTATTAGTTCTAATTCGTACGCTTTATAATTATCTAAATACTACTATATACTATATGCTCTAGTTTGGTCATTATATCGTCAACCAGACGATATAGTGGTAAGCGGAGCAGACTACTATACCAAAGGGTTCGAATCCTGGAGAAGGCATGGTTGTAACTGTTTGTCCCTTCATAGGAGGCAAAGGTGGCCCACCTGTTAGGTGCCTCCAAATAAAGTTACCGTCGCATCTGGCTTTAGTTAGTGGCCAAGCCGAAGTCGGCTGAGGACTCGCCGTTGGAAGAAAAAAGTTCTAATATCGTATGTTTCTAATGCCAAAATTTGTGTTTACTAATGCCTTTTAGTTTCTTCGGCTAGTTGTTGCATTTATTACTTTTATTCAAGTAACTGCTCTATTTATGAGGTGCTCTTTACTTATTACCGTGTTTTCTAATTCTATTTTTTTTTGCTTTTGTTTCCGTTTTCTGTTGGTTACTATTTGTTTTCTAAAAGTAAAACTTAGTAGTAAGCCCTTACCTTTTTGAAAGGAAAGATTTATTGGATGTACGCAAGGAGAGTGTGAAGACACTCTCTGTGAAAGGAGAGAGAAAAACCTCTTTCGAGAGGATCTGGTTATGAGGTTGTTAAATTCTGGGATCATTTTCTCCCCTCTGTCGCGCACTCGAACCATACCGAAAAAGGGAATAACAAGAAGACAAAATAACAATAAAAATGAGTAACAAAGAAGCTCTAGCAGCTTCCGATTCAACGAAATCAACAAACCGAAGCCGACAGGAAAAATTAAGCACCAGTACTATTTATTAATGATTCTAATCTGCTCGCAGCATACATTACCACTCCTAGTCCTCATCGACGACTTGCAAACTACAGGAGACCAGAAACAGTAGTCCCAGCAACATTGCATGATTTGAGGCGCAGGGAGTACTAGTAAACAACAATAAGAGGGGCTAGGTTCCAGATACAGGGAAAGACAAACGAAAATGTCTTATTGAATATTCTAATAAAATTATTATTATTAAATATTACGTTAATATTAGCAGATAATCTTATTGTAATGTAGGTTACTTTTAAATAAAGATTATTTTTATGACTGCTGGTACTTATCCCTGAACACTTTTCATTCATTATGTTTTTTCTGTAACGGTGTTTTTCAGAAAAATTATTATTCCCGTAATTTTTTTACTCGATTTTTGTACAATGAAATGGTACTTTATATGTACTTAAAAAAGCGATGGAAATAATAAGAATAGAATAAAAATTCTAAACACTTCGCACACTTACCGTTGCGTCCTGTTGTCATACAAACACGTGTTGCCGAATTTTGCATTTGCAGCCAAAATTTAGGCTATTCTGAAAATGAATATTGTCTGAATTCAAGAAACTAATCATGTTGGCGCAATCTGGCGATTTTTTTCTGATGGAAAGTTAAAAGCTACTTATAGGGTTCAAGTTGGTGGTTTTCGCGCCTTTTTGTTTTAGAAAGCTTCCCAAACTATCGATACTTTTCATAAGTAAACATGTGAAAAGAAAACATACTTTAGGAACTTAAAATAAAAATTTCAATTATTAAATAAGATGATATATTAAGAAATAAGACACTTACATTCTTCATCAAATATTTCTGCTTTGTGTTCTTCTTCTCGTGAAGTTCACGGTGATTTCTTTTCGCTTAAAAAATCATAGAATTACGGAAACTCGTCTTCGTACAGCTTTCGATAAGAGTGGCTATCTAGGTCACGCATTTCCTCTATTTTTCGTTTATAAAAATTTCAAGAAAATTCTGTACTCCTGCAGAAATTTTACCGCAGATTCCTGTATTGCTGACAAATTCCACAAGCTCATATTTTAAAACTAAGTTTAAGACCAAAAATATCATAATTTGTTTATAAAAATCGCTGGAACTTATAATACAACAAAAAAGAAAGCGTTTTGGCCTATTCTGAAAAGGTATTACTGACTTTCTAATAAGGTAGTTTCGTTAATATGTAAGTACCGATAAAATCAGTAAAATGGTACGATAAGAAAGTAAATACGCTAATTATTTATGAATTATTGAAACCTGTTGAAGAAATATTGAGAAATACAGCAGTCTTTCAGAAAGGTTTTTAATTAGATTAGTTCCTTTATCTACTTTTATACGTCTTTTAAATAATTTCATTTCTTGCGGCATTGCTTTCAATATTGTAATAGGACAACATTTATTTCTGAGCTGTGTTAGCGCATAAAACAATACTGTTCATCTGTAACAGGTTTTAATCTATGTTGCCAATCCAGTAAGACAAATTTATTTTAGCCCTTTTAATTTAAATACACTAATTGTTCAGTTTAATCAACAAATGTTGTTTCTGATTCTGATTAATCTATAAATTCTAATCTGAAAATTCTGATTAATCTATAAATATCCTAACAGCTGTGCTAAATAAATAATTCCGAATTTTGAACCAGATTCAAAGTTATGGCAGCTAGCTTCCCTACCATGCCCATGGTAGGGAAGGCAGACGATGAAATTAAAATTTGTATTAAATTACATTTAAATTTGTATATGCAATCTTAAAGAAAGTATTTTATAATATGAGTTTCATCTCATCTGTAGCCAAATGGTAACTCATAAAAAGATGTAAATACAAGAATAGAAGCCGGTAGTGGAAAAATTAAGCATATTGTACTGCAACCTTAAACGAGCAAAAACAAACTATCCAAGAAGTAAACGTCTACTTTGTTTGGTGTAATACACAATATTTTCATGAATCTCTGAAAGAATGTATATGTAAATTCAAACTTTCAAGGCCTAATTTTTCAGACTTTATATGTGAAAATGTTGATTTAATAGATTATAATTTCCTGTAAATTAAATTCAAGACTATTGAATATGGACAAATGTAAAGTAATCGAGGTGAATTCTGGACTGAAACACAAAAGTAAGTTATAGTCAGTTTCACATTTTGAAATAAGCTAATTCAGAAAATTCGAATTAGACGTGCATTAAATCAGGTATAAAATATAACAATATGTAACAAGTATAAATATAACATTATGCAATAAAAAAGAAGAAACACTGTTTACTCTGGCTACATCTAGGTATCGTTAAAACCAAATCAATCTATGTATGTGCTGATTGATTTAAATAGACATATTGTAAATCATTTATATGAAATACAATCAAATAGCATAGAAAAGAACTACTGTGTGGAACGTTTCATAAAAAAGAATGTACGAAATAAAAGGAAATGTCTGATACACCTAACATTTTCTTACCTGGAACCAGTAGAAGAAAATTCTGGATTTCTTTGAAGGCTAGGCAGAAAACGAATTGAATGGAATACAACTTCTGATATTGACCAGGAAACAACCGATACACAGAAAAAACGTAAGAAATACTTCGTATCTTTTTTCACACTGAACAGAAGAAAGACCGAATAAGATATCAAATATATAAAAAGCTGAAATTCTATGTAACTAAAACAGTTCCTTATAAAATAACTTTCTAAATATTTTAGCTTCACTACCATTATCAACAAATCAGTTTCAAACTATAAAAAGAGGAATCAATTAAGTATACCAATATTATATTCAAACTATAAATAATTGTTTTTTGGAACAGGCAAATCGACAACCTTGTATTCGGCGTAAATTTTGTAAAATCTCAATCGATTTGGAGGGCAAAACGGGTCTCCCTTCATCAGAAACAAAAAATTCTTTTTTGAATTTTTTGATGAAGGCTCTTTTGCTCCTGATGAAGAGGGACCTGTTTTGCCCTCGAAATCGATTGAGATGTTACAAAATATACGCCGAATACAAGGTCGTCGATTTGCCTGTTCTATTTTCCACGTCGGCGTGATTCTCTTGCGTCTTGAATTGATTTTTGGTTTTAATAGTTACGCGTTTGTTATCTAGTACACAGCAACAAAGCAAAACTGTAGTTCTGCATCTTATATCGAATGGCATATGGTAGAGCCCGCTGTGAAAAGAATTAATCTAAAGAGATACAATAAAGCGGTTCGTCTAAAATGTTTTTCGTCTGCTTCCGCAAAATATTTAAAGATTGTGAAAACATTCTTACCACTTAGATTTCAGTATGCAGTTCCTTATACTACTATACAACGCTTAGCATTTAAAAGATCATGCAGCTAAAAGAATTCTTAATACAACTGGTGTTTTGGAATATGGTTTCAGTCTTTGGTTTTAGCCGTAACGCCGGTAGTGCGGATTTTCTGTATCGTCCTCTATTAGCACAAGGTTTGATTATGGTCATAACGACACTATGATGTTTGCAATTTCATTTTTAAAATCTGAAGTAAGAGGGCATTCTCTCGAACAGATGAAACCATTTTTCCTGAAGACGAGACAAAATATTCATTACTGGACTTTCATGAATGAGCATATAGAATTCTTACGGTAAATGACCACAAACATCAATTTCATTGGCTGCAAACAACATAATTTCTTATTGAGGACAATTGCAGCTGGGCCCTATTTTTATGATGGTTTATTAACCGAACGAATTGTCTCCATTTCTTGCAGCATATGTCGTTCTCGGAGATATAAATCTGGTGATTCGTGTATACACATGATATGATGGCACACAATCACGCAGGGAAGCTTGCGCCAATAAATTTTTTCGGAAAATACGACATTCAGGTGCGAATGTTTGTTAATAACCTTCACATAGCACAGACTTTGCTGTTCATTAATTTTCTCTGTTGGAGATATAAAACAGCAGGTTTGTGTGCCTCAGTCACAAACTGCACAAAACATTCAAAGCAGCATTAAAGAAGCTATATTATTTCAAATCGTTCTGTGGGGTCATCAACAACATAATTAAACTGATGGTAAGATTTAAAACAGTTGTAGTAGACATCTTGATAATTTCAGACCTTTTCGAGAATAAATAAAATAGTCATTTTGTTTATTCTCTCACAGCATTCTTTTTATTTTCATCACTTTCAAAACCTAACGTGAAAGGTTATTCTCTTTTTTGCATCCCTTTCGAAATATATATTCAAAACAATTCATTTTCATTTACATTACTTTTCTATCAACTAGTTTCAACTTACATTTAATCGTATCTTTCCATACTAATGGCTAAGAAATTCTGTGCAATTAAATTACTCTGCTTATTGTTCTGCATTTTTAAAACATCGTAATAAACAGTTAATTGATTAAAACATCGTTTTAAAGCAAGTAATTTGTCTTCATTCTATAGCATGGAGCACTGTAAGTTTAATGAAAGCGAAGCTTGTAACTGCTTTCCTGCTAACAGACTTTACATATGCAGCTCTCTTAAACTGGAATAAAAAATTAAACTTACATGTAATTATGTTAGAGAGAATTCAGCATGCAGTTTCCTAATAGAAAAACGTATATTAATTTTCCTTCTTAAAAATTAGAAAATTGATTTCTATTTCCTTCAAAACGCAGAACGTAATAAAATAATTTATCATACAATTTCATGGCAATAATAGATTAAAGAATTCTATTTACAGAATTCATGAACGATAAATTTAAAAATAAGTCACGTATGATAAATTTTTAAATATATCAGCTTATACATTTGAGAATGAAATTAAAGTATCAGACTGTTTCGATTTAAATGCCTCGCGTTTTTATTTTATTAGTTTCTGCTCTATTCTAAACAATTTCCCACTCTGTTCGATGGTACAAACAGTAAATTTCTCATATCCTTGATGTGTTTGTTGAACGAAGATATGTGCCAAAAATCCTTTAAACATAAAATATTTTAAAACGTTCTGAATCGATTATTGAAAAAATCTCTTTATCGCACTGCATTTCGTCGTCAGACAGTGGGTGTACAAAATTTAAATTCGATAGCTTATGAAGAAGTAGGTTAAATTTTGGCTTTTAATACGGATATAAAAACTTGAAATGAAAAATTAACGTAAGAATTACTAAAGCAGTTATTTAGAAAGCAAAAACGAAATTAAATAGTTCGTTCTATTTAGTTTCGTTTTAAATATTTTGATAATTGTTTTTTACTTTCTTTAAACATATACTGAGATGACGCAAGATTTATTTTTGTACATTTGTACTGTTAACACAAAATTTATTGTTGTTTTAAATGATTATCCTTCTATATATAACTGTATCAGCTTATCCGAAATTAACATTGACATTGTATATACCTACAATTACTGCTAGTGGTCATTTTAAATATTATTTTTCATTTAGACAAAGCCTAACTCGGCTTGATGTTGCAGTATTTTAAAATATAGATTTTTTTTTGAAATTTCAATCCAGATGTTATTCGACAACTGGAATAGCCTTCCCCTTCCCAATGTCTCTGAATGGGTACCCTTGTTGTGTACCATTGGCAGAAAACATCTATTAGAACAAGATTTCATATTTACAAAAATACTCGATGATTGTTTTGCTTGAGAAATTAGTTTCCATGAAGAATGTAAAGCATATATTTTTCTCTTTTATCTGATAGCCTTCACAAGACATCTCTCCTTTTAGCCAGATAGCCCTAATGGGTTTTGCCATAACAAAATAAACCAAACGAAATCGATTCATCAAATGATGATTCTTGAAAGGAAAGAAACTGCTTTACTATCTCGTCCCGAGGAAGACGTTTCACCATATCCGTATAGTATCGACTGCAAATAAAACGTTTCAGGAAAAGGAAGTTGCGAGAGTTCAAGATTTAGGCTTGAGGGAGAATTTAGCCGAGAAACAAGAAATTAATCGCCGTCTAAAAGGGTTCTTCAGTAAAGGTATTCCATATTTCTGAAGCAAGAACAAATGGATCAGTTTGTAGCAGCTATGGGACACCATAGTTTTATGACATTTCTATTTTAAAACCTTTTTGAATGAAAAGATATAAGACATTCACCAAAATATAACATTTTTCATATTTTTTTAACATTCCCCATTTTTTTTTACATTTTTTCATTCTTGAAAAAATCTGAAAAACTTAGACAAAATTTTCAATAACATTAATGAAAAAAGACATAAAATACTTAAAAAAGAACATAAAAACATAAAATTAATTAAAAAATGAAGTATTTTTACATTTTTTCATACATCAAATGTTCAAATTAGACAAAAAATTAAGAAAAATTGAAATACTTTTCAATTATAATATATAATTTCTATTAAGAGCCTCACATATTTGTGTCAATAATTTAGTATGAATTCTCTCACTATGTCTTTTAATAAAATTTTCAGATAATTGATTATATAATTCGGGTTTACAGCAATCAACATTATAGTCACGTCCGTTTATAAAGTCTTCCCTAATTAGCTGATATTTCTGTGATTGAATCCCAATCAACTCTATCTTTTAGTTCTTCAATAGTATTTTCTGATAGTATTTGATATCTAAAAACTAATTTCATATTTAATTTTTTTAAATTTTCTAAAATAAACTTATTACTTTAAGTCTGATATTCTGATATGTTATCCCAATTTACTTTATCTTCATTATCTAAAATGAATTTTTCAGATAATTTTTAATACCTAGATATAATATCCCACTTCATTTGATTTTCATGCATAATCATAAATGGTTCACTTAATTTCTGATAAGACATTATCCCAGTCTACTCTGTCTCTATATTCCGTGATGAAAGGTTCAGATAATTTTTTATATATTGATATTAATTCCCAATCAATAACGTTTTCGGAATTTCTAATTAAATCTTCGCTTAAAGATGTGCTTTTAGAAACTTCCGACCAGCTGACATCCATTTATTAGGATGGAAATTCTTTGGAAATATATTTATATCCATTTAATTGTGATTGCTTTACATAATTTTCAACAAGAAAAAATTTTAAAGTACAGGGTGATCTTTTTTAAAGTGACAGCGTTTGGAGCGCCCTGTAGCGCGATCTAAAAGCCGAAATGGCACCAAACTTGGTATTTAGCTTATTAAACTTGGTATCAAGACATGAGAAAAAGGATTCCGTGAAAAAAAAATTAGTTCCAAAAATCGCCGTACAATAACTTCCCCGGTGAGGAATTAGACCACATTCAATGTGAGCAACGTTCTCAGAAATAACACCGTGCATTCTGTGCACAACGTTCTCCACAGCCGTATGTAACATATCACGAGGAATAATACATGGTGTCATTGTTATGTTGTCCTTTAGAATAGACAAATTTGATACTCCACCAACATAAACTTGAGATTTCAAATAACCCCAGAGCCAAAAATCACATGGCCTGAGGTCAGGGGAACGAAGCGGCCATGCAACTGGAAAACTGCGACTTATAACTCCATCATCAGTGCAGTTTTCGCGCAACAGCTGCTTTACTTTATTAGTAATGTGTGACGGAGCACCATCGTGCATAAAGATTGTCTGTTGGGGACGGTTTCTTTGCTGAAGTTGTGGATTAACAAACGTTTGCAGCATTTCGTGGTACCTTTCTGCATTTATGGTGCACGTTTGGGGTCCTGTCGGAGTGATGGTCTTAAAAAAGAATGGCCCAATTACGAATTCGGCTGTGAAATCACACCAAACAATGACTTTTGGGGAATTAATTGGGATTTCGTGCAAGGTGTAGGGCTGCTCAGAAGCCCAAATTCGGCTATTTTGTGTGTTTACGGACCCATTGAGATAAAAATGGCACTCATCTCCCCACATAATGTGCCATGAGAAAAGAATCATCAATTTCGACCCTGGCAAGAAACGATAGAGCGAATGTCACTCGCTTATCATAATCACTTGGTTTCAGTTCGTGCAAGCGGCTGATTTTGTAAGGGTAAAATCCAATAACGCTCCGCAAAACTCCATACCGTGGAATAATTCATGTCCAATTGTCGAGCTACACCCCGGGTGCTGCTAGTACCAGCAATGGTTCTCTGCAATCCTTCGACAATTGCAGCTGCCACATCAGTTATTACATCTTCTGATACTGGTTTACGTCCTCTCCCAGCGCGAATGGTCAGTGACCCCGTTTCCTCGAACTTCTTAATCATTTTCTTAAGACCATTCAGCGATAAAGGCCCCTTTCGTAATTTTTTTCTGGTTCAAAATTCCTGAAGAGCTGCAGATGCATTACATTGATTCATGTAATACAGCTTCACCAGTAACGTACGTTCCGGTAAAGTGAGAGGCATGTCCACTGGAGCTCGTTTACTTCAGCTGAGATTATTTGTCGGAGCTGTCTACTACTTGCTTTTATAGCTCCTATTACTGGCGCTGTCATCGCACAACATTTGCATTTTTCTTTGATTCCCGTGTTTTATGCTAATTCTCGTTATTGTAAGCTACAGCAGCGCCACAAAATGGTCTAGCGGCGATTTTTGGAACTAAAATTTTTTTCACGGTATCCTTTTTCCTATGTCTTGATTAGTCTAGTTTGGTGCGATTTCGACTATTAGATCGCGCTACAGGATGCTCCAAACACTGTCATTTTAAAAAGATCACCCTGTATTTATAAAATCTTGTTCTCGTAAATAGATTTTTTCTTCTGTAATTGATTTCGCTTTCAGTAAATTTAATAGTTGTTTATAAAAATTTTAACATTGCTTGTATTCTTCTTTTGTTTCCAAAATATTTAAACTTTTCTCAATGACTGCAACAATCCCTGAACTTAAACTTAATGCTGCAAGTGGTATAAAAGCGAAAACCGATAAACCTGACGCACTTAATATAAATTTACTGACTGTTAGGGTAATGCTTATCTTTTGATATCTTTCATAACTTTTTCTAAAAATATATATTTTTTTCTCTAAATATTCTTCCATAATTTATATCAGATCAAAATTCCTTCGGTATCTTATTTTTGTATTTTTTAAATCGATCATGAAAAAACTATTGGGAAATATATATTTTTTTAATTCTCCTTAAGAGATATAACCGTCAACGTCTATTATTATTTGCTGAATTTTTTTAGATTCCGTATTAAAAACATAAAATAATTACAATTTTTTATAATAGTGATAGGAGATACATAAAAGTTGTGCGATATATAAATAATAGAGGCGTTTTCTTAATATTTCTTTTTTATCTTTTAATTTCTTAGTTTTAAGGATATCATCCCTTTCAATATCTTCAAAGAAAGTATACTATTCTTGTAATTTTGGAATATTTGGGTTCATTGATATGTTTTGCGCATATGTATAATGCATCAAAATCTAATCTTAAACTTTTCGGCGTTTCAAAACCATTAATACGATTTAATAATAATTTTTTTACTACAACTGGAGGGTCCTTCTATAAATAATCTGAATGGATGTTGAGGTAATAACGGATGTTGATTAGGATCAGGTAATTCTTCTGGCTCAGCATAGTCTTTAATTTTTATCATTTATTTATTCATATAATTTCTATTTAAAAAAATTATTAAAATCAATATTAAGCCTATTATTTACTGGTCATTTTTCATCTTTTTTACCTTGCATACATGCACCACGATAGAAATATGTTGGCATGGGAGAGTTCAGGGGTTCCATAGAAAATTCTACGGATTCCCATGTTTTAACTAATATCCTAATATCAGTGTTTTTATCAGTTTCTATTAAAAAATGTGATTATCATGGTCATATAAATTTTGTTTTAAATCTTCCGTAAAATAATAACTTTTAACCTTTTTAAATATTAAATTACCATCGCTATCTAATTTATTTTCAGTTAAAAGAAATATAACTTTATCCACATATCGTTTATTAATAGCATCGATTTAATTAACAGGATTAGATAGATTTGTTACAATTTTATTATTTGCATTATATTTCTCTTTTGTCATTAGTGTTATTGCATTCTTTTCTAAATATCTTTTATTAACAACATGCTTATCATTTACTGGATCTTTTATATTTTCGATTCTTTTATCCCTTGCGTCAAAAATATTTTCGTCTGTAGAAAGTAAATAATTATCCATTTCTTTTCTTGCCCTTTGATCCCCTGATTGTATTTTTTCCGCTGTTTCATTAACAAAATTTAAAAAACTGTCATCGATATTATATTTGTTTAAATCAACAATTTCCCTTAAATTTGCCAATGAACTCAAAACATACATTTTTGTATTGACGTCCTGATCGTCTATAGGATTTATACAATTTTTCAAAATTTTATTATCCATATCATAATTTCCATCATCAGTATCTTTAAATGCGATTCCTGGTGGACCAGGGGGACCAGATTTTCTCTTATCATTAAAAGGTGGATATTCAGCAATCATTTATTAGAGATTAAGATTTCTCATCTAAACTATCAAATAAGATAACTTTTTGTTCTTTTATATTTAATTCGGTTTTCCTTTTTTCTTCAACAATAAAATAAAATATATAATTTTTGCAGTTATACGTTTTAATCTACTATAATGAAAATTTAATGTTAAATTTTCTACACGTGTATAAATTTCGTGTTATTAATGGGATAAATCAAAAGAGATAATGAGATATAATTTACCATATGATAAATAATGCATCATACATTCTGTTTCTTTGTTTCTATTATTCGTAATTTCTAGAAAAACTTCATATGGTTTATTCTTTTCTTTATCAGAAAAATCCATTTTATATTTTTCAGATGGTATGACTTTTCCATTTATTGTAACCCAACACTATTCCATATCTAAAAGATCAAATACCATATTATTTTTTTTAAATTTTCATTTCTGTCTACATATTGGGGAACAACAAAAAATGTTAAAATCTTCATTGGATGTTGTGTGTATAGGATATGATCCAAATTGTGCTTTTTCAATTTCATTTGGTTTATGGATGACATATTGATTCCAATGAATATCTATAGATTTATTGGTTAATAGTAATTAGGTATATAATATGTCTTCTTTATTTTTAAATTTAACATGAACTAAAACGAGAGATAAATCTTCAATTTCCACAGGATTAGCAACATCCGTATATATCATATTTTCATTATTTTTTCTCTTTCAAGTTCTACTTTTATTTGAAAATCTGTCATTGCTTTCCTGAAATATTTTAGAAAATCGAAAATTTGATCTAGTGGTAACCATATTGCAATAGATTGACTATCTTTTGTCATTTTCCCTCTTTTATCAAATCCTTCATTATAATTTTCATTTTCTTTAACTTTTAATTTATTAGTTATTTCAGTGATGGCCCTTTGTGCTGATGGATCCATCATCTTTAATGATATATTTTACTCTATTAGCATTATCACTCGTATAAAAAAACAAAGCATATCAGTCGGTTGTGTTGTTGTATAATCAGGTGTATATTCATCGAGTCTTATAAATTGTTGAACAATAGGAAAATAATCACTAGTATGTTCAACAACTTGCCCACCTATTCTCAGTTTTTTACCAGTAAATAAACCTAATCCACAATTCGCAATAACATTATTATCATTTATAGAATCACCGTTATTCTTTAGAATTTTCCAATTTATTTGAATATAAGACTCCGAAAGTAATATTCTAGCTTCTTTGGATAAAAAATTCATATTTACTAACTTTATTGTATTCTATATTTGCTTTTTCTAATACCATCAATTCTTTACTCTCTATATTATCATCGTAATGATAATAGTTTTTTGTTAAGTCATGATAATTTTCCATTTATTAAGGATGAAACTTTGATATTTTTTAAATCCTGATCCTTCTGTTTTAGATAATATTTTATCAAGTTTAGTGTGATTTGATTTATTATTATTATTATTATCAGTTAATATAAAATTTTTAATTTTTTTACCTCTTCTATAGAATCCATCTTCATTCATTTATTTAGAGATAAAAGAGCTCTTGTACTTACCCAACTGTTAAATGTGTCAAGATATCCTAGCCATTTTACTAAATATTTATTTCCTTTCTTTTAAATATTTTTTCAATCTTCTATACATCCTCTTTTTTATCATATTTTACCATTTCATTTTCATAAAATATCCCTTTAATTGTTTAACCATTCAAGTCTTTTATTCTATAACTGTATACGTATGGACATATTTTTGATTTTATAACATCTGATATAATAAAAATCTCTTCTATAAAAGTTGCACGTTTAGAAAAAATTGTTTAAAATTTTGATATTTTGACACGATCTCCTATTTTATATTTAGGTTTTCTCTTCGCCGTTTTGTGATCAACATATGAATTATAATAAACTTTTATTTCATTTTCAGGTTTGCTGGCTTCGACAGGTGTCATTTTTATAGATCTATAATATAAATTGTTACAATTTTTAACCAAATGGGGTAATACGTCCAAATATCCATTAGTATTATTTGCGAATAAATATTTTACAATTTTTCTCCTGATGGTTTTATTAAAACTTTCTGCTATGACAGACTTTATGTCTTTTTTTTTGGTTGTAAACCATTTTATGTTACAATCTTTAAATAGTTTTGAGTGGTATTTCCTGTAAATTCAGTAGCTTCATCCGTCAATATAAATTTTGATATTCTTTCTTTAAAAACGTTTTTAAAACCTGCTACTACTTCTTCGGATGTTTTTCTTTTTATAGAAAAAACCCATGCATATTTACTAAATGCTTCTAAAACTGTTAGTAAATATTTGATTCCATGATTATATTTACTATAATTTTTAACAAATAATAAAGCAGCATCAAATTGATTTTTACTATTTGGAACATAAACTCTTCATTTAAATTTACGAATAACAGGTTTGCGTCGCGTATATTCATCTTGTGTATGTAAAAATTCTTCAACATCTTTTTTAGAACATCCTGTTTTTCTTTTTAATTCCTCAATTCCCCAATCACCTGTTTCAGGATTATAATATAACCTGTTTCAGGATATAATTTTTAGGAAAAATCTTTTTTCCTAAAAAAACTTTCTTTTTACTTTCACATTTTACACTATTTGCTTTTCCCATTAATCTTCCATTTCTGGATGTCATTTCACGATAATTTTTAGTATCTGGTTTCACTTCACACTTACACACACACTTTACACAGATCGTAATGACTCTCAACCCAAATTTCAATTTTGCTTTAATAATAGGTTTAATGATTCCTCCGGCTGTTCTTTCTCCAAATGTTGGATCAGTTATATTACCTAAAACATTTATTAATTCTTCATCGGCTTTATGTCTTTCTTTGGTATCTTTTGTTTTACTATAAGCAAAATCATGTTTCTTACATGCTTTATCAGCTCTATTTATTCCAGGATCACCACGTTCTGATCTTTCCTTACATTTTGTATAAGGTTCAAAATATTGATATACAGGTATATGCATATTAGGGGGATTAAGTTTATCTTCTGTCCATAAGAGAAGATTTCCTCCCCTAATAACACCTATAATACCTTTTCCGTTTATTTCTTTAAAAATATAAATATCCTAAAGAAACTCAAATATTCGTCTCTTAGGTTTTTTCAATTGCTATTTAGACAAATGAGATATCACATAGGGCTTGGGGCTGGATTCAGTGTTTAGCAGCAGGATATTACCTGGATCTTCATTGTCCTCCAATATATACACTGCTCGATATTGAAAATGCAACACCAAGAAGGAGTGGTCAGAACTTTATGCAAATTTTAGAGTAGACGCACGTCACTGAGCTATGTGAATGATGAGAAATGCGAAGCTCTCCGACGCACGTGAAGTAAGATAGGAAAGGAATGTGCAGAATGGATAATATTCGCGTCGTTATTTCTGCCGGACGAATTATCGAAGAAAGATGGTTTTTGTCCCGGAGGATACAATTAATAGGAGAGAATGCCAGACCGCCGTCATCGAAGGCACTTCTAACAGATAGACGATTTTATGAGGGTATGGTGATCGGACTGGGAAGGGCGGGTTGGTCCTTACATCAAATCGCAGCTCATACCCACATGGATGCGAGCACGGTGCATCGGCTATGGCGAACATGGTTGGAACAACGGATTGTGGAAAGAAGGAGGGGATGCAGGTGCAGCCAGAGTGACGTCAGCGCGTGTGGATCGACACATCTGCCGACAAGCTGTGGCAGTCCCGCAGGTCACTTTTACCGCGATTCTGCAGCATGTCGAAGATACTCTGGATGTCCCCGTGTCGACGAGAACCATTTCCCGTCCATTGGTTGAACGTGGCCTGCACTCATGGCGTCCGTTAAGAAGACTGCCATTGACCTCACAGCATAAACACCAACGTTTAGAATGGTGCCGGACTGGAGCGATGTGGATGACGGAATGGCGAAACGTCGTGTTCTCAGATGAGTCACGCTTCTGTTTATCCAGTAACAGTCGCCGTATATGTGTGTTGCGTCGACGTGGAGACAAATCTAATCCGGCAGTAACTGTGGAACGACTCACAGCGCGACAACGTGGCATAATGGTTTGAGGCGCTATTGCTTACGATTCCAGGTCACCTCTAGTTCGTATTCAGGGCATTGTGACGGCACAACGATACTTGGATAATGTACTGCGACCGGTTGCAATCCCCTACCTTCAGGGGCTGCCTAATGCAATTTTCCAGCAGGATAACGCCCGACCACACAATGCTTGCATCTGCCAACATGCCCTGCAAGGTATACAGATGCTTCCCTGGCCACCGTACTCTTCTGACCCCTCACCAATCGAACATGTGTGGGACGTGATTGGACGCCTTTTGCAGACTCTTCCCTGTCTCCTTCAGAAGACGATCTGTGGCAAATGGTTGAAAGGGAATGGAGAGCCATCCCTCAGGACACCGTCGGCACTCTTATTGACTCTAGACGTGTTTCTTCGTGCATCGCTGTCCACGGTGGCTCTACATCCTACTGAGCGGACGCCCTTCTCGCTCTGTATTTTGACTACCATTTTGAAGTAAAGATCACTTATTGCTGCTTGCTGTCTCTGCCTTTTTTTCCAAATTTCATCACTTTCTGACCACTCCTTCTTGGTGTTACATTTTCAATGTCGAGCAGTGTACTTTAATTTTGCATCATTTGATTGGCATGCCAAATCACTTTCTGGGGTGTAATTTTTACTAATGTCTTTACTTAAATCTTTACTCGCAGTTTATTACCTTACAACACTTACTAACTTGACCGCTAAGACCATGGTCATCAGCTTTAAATAAATGTTTGTGAAAACTTAAACAAAATAGACATACATGATTTATTCCAATAGGAGAAAAACTAGAAGATAAAGCAATTCAAAAGACCTTTTCCAATAAAAGAATTATCAAAGAGATGTCACTATTTCTTATCAATGTCTGATAGAAGAAATTAATTTTTGTGGGTTGCATAGGCCCCTTTGCCACTACGAAATGGGTGGAGTAAAAAAAATTCACGAGTTCAATTGTCCGCTATTTTCGGATATGATATTTATTTATTGATAAGAGAAACAAAGCGTGATTTTGTATTTAGAACGAACCTTATTTGTAACGCTATGTAACTATTACAAAAATTAAATTTAAACGACAACAAACAAAGCATAGAATTTTAAAAGTAAAGCAAATTTTGATACTAAATATGGTAGTGCAAATCTTAACAATATAATTTTAATTTCAAAAATTAAATTATAATTTCAGTTAATTTTGGAATATCTAAATATTTTTTTACCTTGCACCAAAAAAACCTTACACTCAAAACAATAAAGCAAATATATTTGATATGTATTTTTTAAATGTTTTTCACAGCAAATCCTGAGAGAAAAGCTTTCCCTAGGTAACTGAAAACATTATTTCTTTTGCTTGTGTCGTAATATTTGTCACATGTATAAGCATTTAGTAGTTAATTTTATAGCTTTCTTCCTGAGGATCCAGAATATACTACAAAATCCCTTTAAAGATAAGTAAATGCTAAATTCAGTTCACTGGCAAACTGATTATGAGCTTTCACGACAAAACACAAAATCCCTAAAAATATTTTCATTCATTTAGATGTTGTTGTTAATTCTCACTTGTCTGACTTATAGTCAGACGAAGCCTATGAAATTCTTCGTGTCAAGGAGCGCAAGTTTACGCCTGTCGTTGGCAACAGCCCTGAATACCCTACAGGTGAGAGTGCGATTTAGCTCAGTTATGCCTCCAATTTTCATGGAGAGCATTTCGGGGGTCTCCACCGTCCTCCTCCTACCCTCAGCCTCTCGACAGAACTTAAGACTCGCTGCATATTTATAGTGCCCGCATGCCGAGCGGACACTACTCATTTACAAAAATCCATGCCTTCTCCGGAATTCGAACCCGCGCACTTTGGCAAGGCAGACATCGACGCTAAGCACCATACCGGTTGGGCAGCCGATTTAGATGTAAATAATATTATCAAAAAAGTAATAGTTAAGTGAATGTGAATAGGAAATTGAAAATATACAATACTTTTCGATGCAACCCTGTTTGGGATATTTTTCGAAAACGTAAAATTTCATCAGAACGTTCTGAATTGACGAAGACTTTCGTCAGAAAATTCTCCATTGGCTAACAAAAATTACATTTTCTTCTGCTTATGCGTAGGAAATTAACATCTTAGTTCTATTTATTGCGACAAATATCTATAAAATAAATAAAATTATAAAAATAGTATCAGATATTTATTTTTGAAAAATATTATGTCAACATTGAATTGAAAGTGCAATCGAAATTCGCGGGAAAAAAGAAAATTCCATGTTCCAGATATTTCAAATAACTAAATATTCGAACAAATCTCTACAATACATTCACGATTGTAAATAATTACTTAGTCTTAACATGTGAAGCGTAAACTTAAAGAATTCTAATAATATTTTTCTACCATAATTAGATATATACTGGATCGCATCTTGTTGGACTTCAGTAAAACTTCCTTTAATTACGGCGGTAATACTTTCTCTGAAATAAGATTATTGTTAAGTTTACACAGGCTGGTGTGAATCACGCCAGCTGTCGCTATCTTTTCGCTTCAACCATACTTCAGTAATTGACTTCGAAGGCGGATTGCAATCCTGGTTTTATTCGTTCTCTGTGCCTTACCAACATACTTATTAAGCTATTTTTATCTTTCCAGTCTCAATATAGTTCTATTCTGTCACATCCTGTTAGTGCGCCGTAGAAGTACAATGACGAAAGAACAAGAGTAAGTTCTGATTTTTTTATATGCATTAAACCGAATTGCGAAAACCGAAAGGGAGGAAATGATTTAATGTAAACTCTTAATCCCTGAAACTTTGTTTCTTATATGCTCTGCTTTAGCTTTGGCGGAGTTGTTAATTTCTCGGTAATTTGAGGAACTTTTAATAAAATTCTGATAAACGTTACTTTTTTCATTTGGTTGGAATTTTAATGTCTATTCAAATTTATGCATGGGTAAATATAAGACGCGTTTGCTTGCAAAAGGACTTTTGGAGTTTAAAAATGGTGATTTAAAATTTAGAAAGGAGACCTGAATATAAGGGCGTTTCATATTATTTGGGACATATAAATTCAAAACGATCTCAAGCAGAATTGTATCTAATTTGCTGTTTCTATTTTCATGATGTAAGCAGTTAGCGCGTTCTCTTGGCAACTGAAAGATCTGTGGTTCAAATTCTTGCGAGAGCTTGACTGATTTTTCAACCATGCTCTTATCTTAAAAATCTGATACTCTCTATAGTGGCGCTCGTAATAAAACGTGAAAAAAATAATTCGTTAGTGCTGGGATTTGATCGACTAATTATCAGTACGTATGTTGAAGTAAACCCCAAGAACTATATTTTATTTTTAGAATTTAATAGTTACGTTATAAATGGTCGTAAAATAGTTTTTAATGGTGAAAATTTGCTAAGCTCACCTAAATTTATAAACAACAATGTAAGCACATAGTATTTTATAATAAAATTCATTCATGTTGTTTGGTGCATAAAATAATAATATAAGTGTTGTTATTTTATTGAGAGCATACAATACATTCTAAGGCATTTTTATTGTGCTTATAATAATTTTGTTTTAATAAAAGGAGCTTTATTTTATATTCTACTGACTACCTAATTCTTCATCTTCTCTAACTCGCAACTCTATTTTTCCTTTCTTTGTGTATTACACAATTAGTTTTAACAATAGTATATATGTTCTTGGACTCTTAGTTTCGTTAAAATTCTGAACCTGATAATTTTGCTCTGTAGAACTTGAAATATCCGGATTCACTAGCAACAGAGATCATCCTGAAATTTGAAATATCCAGCCAATTAAAATAATTTCTTTATTCATCGCAATTTTATTTCATAAAAGGTTCCGCAGTAGAAAAGGAAATAACATTATTTGTTAAAATATTTTTATAATAGTGCTTCCGTATCCGCAAATATGTTCGAAGACGACAGAGGTTACTAGAAAGCTGGTATGACCGAATACAATAACAACATTTCTGCAATATGCAAAGCTGCAATAAGATTAAACAATTAGTGACACGAAAGTGAACTACATAAAAGGTTACTGTGTTATGAGTGTTACTTGCTGCAATGGACATTAATAATGTCTTTATTTTCTCATTATTTCGTATGAATTCAAATTATTCTGGAGTTGCAGCATATTGAAGAGCTGAATAGAAAACAGTTCTGACTAACAAAAGAAATACTACCGAACCTATATAATGCAGCGGACAACTGACTAACAACTGCATATGGAAGCGCAAGGAAGTTTTCTGTATGTGATGTATTATTTAAGATTCCTACTTTTCCACCAAGCCATAACAATGAAATATCGGTCTAAATTTCTCACGACTAGTGCACATATTATCAAGATTACCTAGGTAATAAAATATTTGACATTGTTTTACTTTTGCATTTTACTCTCTATTCTTGCTTCAAAAACAGTTATTTACCAATAAGGTAGTTGTTTTTATTTTTATTATTATTTTTCCATCCTACAACAACATTTGTAATGATTAAACCGCAGGTCTGTATCGGTAAATAAAATGTTAGCGGTGTATTTAAATTCAATTTATAAACCAGCGCTCTTGAAAGATGTAAACAACTAAGTAATGGAATTTGTTTTTTCAATTATTGCATTTCGTCTAAGTCACACAGCTATGTTTCAAAAAATGCAATTATTTAGAAAAGGAACTAAATAAAGCTAATCAACTAAAAGGAATGTATTTGTTGTTTCAATCCAATGCTTTGGATTTCCAAACAAACACGTAAAACAAAGATAAACATTTTAAGTAACAAGGCCAAAAATAAAACATGTAAAATTAAACAGATGAAGTTAAATGGAATAAAAATAATGTTCTATCTGGAATAGGGCACCGTTTGGTGACATTTAGCAATTTTCGTCAAACTTACGCGTCAAAGGTAACTTTTTTTAAATATCGGCTCTCTGCCATTGCGAAGAAGGAGCTACTTATGTATAAAATGTCAACAGGAAATATGAGTTAAAATCAGAACAAATATAAATTAAAATTTATATTTATTCTCTTTCTTAGATTGAATAATTTCAATTCACTTTAACAATGAAGTATAAAACTCTCCCTAATGCTATTTTTATACTTCCTGCGTAACTCGAGATAAAGCTCTGTAAAGAAGGAATCGAATAAATTCCAAACTTGACGTTATAATATTTTATGCTTCCAATGATTCCTGTTACCACTGTAAACTAAACATACATTGTTCGATAAAACGAATTCTTCCGAAGCTTTTAAGCCATTAATCGCTATTTCATTCAAGGACAATTCCCATATGTCTCAAACTGGTCGATTCCAAGCTCAGACCAGTGATCTGGCTGCAGGGGGGTTTTCATGATTTTTTCATGTGTAACATAAGAGACAGTTTCACTAGAAAGTCCTTCACGAAAGCATCTATTACCTTAAGAAGATTGCCTTTATGTGCTTTGCTATACTCAAATAACCCAACTTTTACTGTGATCTTTTTCTGGTAAAACAAATCTGCAAAAGATTTTTCACATTTATGTGCAAATACAATTTATATAATCTGAAATTTAATTTAAGTATTGATTTAAAATTCATTCCGGATTGTTTTCATCGAGAGGCAGAAGAAGCGGATGATTTAACTCTCGAGGATGCATGCTTGCTTTAGAAGCTTAAAGAAGCTTGAAATAGATTGATGACTAAAACTATCATTCAACTCAGCTAATGAACATTTCTTGGTACCCAGATAAGTTTTAGAAAGCGATAATTTTTCCCATGATTGAGGAGGTATTAGTGACTAGCAACTGTGATATACTTCATGCATGAAGATAACAGCTAACTTTTGACAATGAAACAATAAGACTTCATTTGAAAGCTTTCGAAATTGATAACGATTGAATAAGGCATGTTAACTATTCGACTTACCAAATTCAAACGATTTAACAGGGTAATAATAAAAAATGGTATTTATCTCCAGGAAAAATGCTAGTGCGAAGGTAAGACCTTTTTCTAGTTGCGGGTCGTAACCCAATCAACACGCAACTAAAAGGGTTTAAAATAATTCCTACAAATATCCTTGAAAGCCTTTATTTTTCTTGGGAGCATTTACCTACCTATATGCAGGATTTAGCTTCTCTCTCTAGGATTTTGTGCAATTTAAATAGTAATATAATTGAATATTTCTCATTCCCTTCAATTGGTGAATACATTATGCATTACAAGAATGACCGAAAGTTTTCGGTGATGACATTGTGAAAGCGCTTAAACGCTTTTGTGAAAAGTTTGGTTAAATGGGTGTTAAAGCATTAAAGCATTTTTTACAGTCTGAAAGCTAGGTGGTAATTTTTCATCGAGTTAAAAAGTGGTTTATAACTTCTGCAAAAATAAATAGCATTTGGTGACATAGGATGGAACATTTTATGATCTATCAATTTCTTAAGGGAAACAGTTTTTCTCAAACGTGTACGTCCGCATCGTAGATAAGAAGGGGGAGTTAATTTAAGCCATTCTACTTTCTGAAATGACAGAACTTTTGCGAAAACATTAGCTCCCATACTTTACAGAAAATCACCAAATAGCCTTAAAGTATAATTGGAATAAGAAGACATTGAATCCACAGTATTTTGAATAAATTTCAAACAGAGATTTTCGAGAACATTTCAAGAATTAGCGCAATCACAAATCGTTTCTCCACAATTTGTTTGATTTAAGTAAAAATGAGGAAATTCGTAGCATTTGATAAAACCTATCGAAGCAATATTTTGAAAGTTTTCTAAATTTCAAGTGTCGTTTTACTTTGAAGACAGCAAAAACCTTGTTTAGATGTCTATTGCAGATGAGTCCAAAGTACTATAGCAAACAAACCAATGCTTGAAAAAAATCCTTAAGTCCGAAAACGTCACAAAAACCTTTAGTCGTCTTGGCTGTTCCATTTCAGCAGTGTTCGCTTTCATGATTTTTTCATTTTACAAATTGTGCTTACACTTTTATGAAGAGCCTTTTTATATACATAACTAAAATTATATGATCCTCAACCATTATGCCAAAAAATTAATTGAATAAAATTTAACAAAAGAATCCATGAAAATCTAAATTGTTTAAATATGACCAGAAACAGTACAAAGAAATAAAAGAAACAGAGACAATTTATTTAAAAAAATTAAAACAACATTAGTTCTTAAAAATAATATTTACACCACGTATTTTTTGAAGAATTGAAATATTCGGGAATCAACATTCTGTTTCAGCTAATGATCGTACAATAAATGGCACATAAAGTCATTGGCCCCTTTTTATTAATAAAATGAATACACCTTTATACTCACACATTAGAAGCCAGACGTTGAAGTAAAATCTTGTTCCAGTGAACATGATGATATTTATTGGTTAAACATATCCACAAATCTGAGAGTTTGTTTGCCTGTAATATAGACACAGACATTGAATTAAACTTTTCATCATGTTTGTCAGTATTCAGCACAGTAGATAAGAGAAAACATTTATCACATTATATTTCAAACCAGAAGACACCCGCATAATAGTGAAGGTGTTATGGATCTCTAATGAATTCATGAGGTAACAAAGTCATACAAAATATTTCAAACTTTTTTATTTGAACAAATTTTCAAATTCCTTTCACACTAATAAGGAAACAATTGGGTGTAAATGAGTACAAAATTTTATTTCTAATCTTAAGTTGCTATATCGAAACAGAATACAAATGCGAGCCATCACAAATGTCAAGTGCCAAAACGAAGTGAAATATCTAGTTTCCCGTTTAAGCTCTTATCTTGAAAAAGCCCTCTGTTATCTGCATTTATAAATGTTAAATATTGGTAAGCTCGTATAAAAAGATTTTCTCAAATTTATTGTAAAGGCAATAGGAGATACCAGTTTGTTCTCCACATAAACTTCAATAAAAATTGGTTGGTGCTAAGTTCAATAATTAATAATTATTAAATAACTTACATTGAATTTTCACAGATTTATAGTTACCTGGAAAAACGTGACTTTTAAAACGATAAATAAGGTCGAAAAAATAACTAAGATTTAGACTTAACGCTCCATCAGAGCTTTTCACATATTCACATTCTGATGGAACGTAAAACTGTAGTCATTTGGTTTTATAAATCTGTTGCCAGAAACACAAGACGAAATTGAAAAGACATAAGCAGTAAAACATCTGACGCGGTGAACGTGCCACGTGTAGGCAATGATAAAATAAAGTATAAAAACACTTTGAAATTTAACGTGACCCTCCTTCACTCCCCGGATGAATTCTCAAGTTTAGAATGACTGCTTAGGAAGAGGACAGAATTTGGAATTTGGACGTCGATAAAGGCCAGTTGATGTTTATACTTCAACAACTCTAGCTACTTCCTCTTTTCAAAAGAAAAAAAAATCTGCGATTCTTCCAAGATTTCATCTGCATCAAGGAAAACATTCATTGGAATCAGTTCGCTGTTGGGGATCAAGGGAAGGTTTCTTTGCAAATCGTTGTACTGAGACTTGAATTCTGATTTTTGAATGAGGTTAACTATACATTTAGTTGCTTCTTCAAGCTTTCCAAGAGTTAATCCCCCTTTGTGTCTTTGAGCTTGCATTTTGAAAATTTTAATGAACCTTAAACACTACAAGATTATTAAAATGCATTTTAAAAACAATCATTACTTTGAAATAATTTCTAACGTAACAGTAACTTCAAGTGTACCTGAAATGGTGATGCCGAATTACAGAAACGATTTTTTTATCGCATCTGAATGTTTCCTGTGAATCTCTACACGGACATATTGCGGCATGCGGGGTAGTGGTTCACAATTAGATTGAATGCACACAGATCCGATGATAAGCTAATAAAATTTATTTTATGAAAAAGAAATCATTTTGAAGTTTGGACCTGAACGGAGAACATCATTTAAAAAAGTTCTGAATCAAACTTTGCAAAGCCGTCAAACACAAGCCGTAGTAGGTAGAAGTATGTTTGGTAGTTTCACTCTCATCCCTGTTAACTCCAAAATCAGTAAATAGAAAACCTCTGATAGTGATTTTGAAAAATCGACATTTCGAGCAATGTATATATTATTCATCGGTTGATATTCTCACATGAGGTATACACATATATGTAAGATAAAAAATATGTAAATAAAAATTATAATTTAAACTAACCCCTAATTCCCTTTAATTCTCTCTCTCTCTTTCTCTGTTTTAAAAATCGTAATAACTTGTCTGGATTGCGTCATTTCTAGATCATTCCATTTTGCATGGCCTGCGCAGCGCTGATGATGTAATAATTGGGAACGAAACTGTTAGCTCAAACCAAAACTTTCTCTTCATGTGCTTCCATATTGGCTTACTAGGCACTTCAGCTCTTTTCTGTGCGATCCTTGGTCAACTGGAAAGTAAAAATGGAATTAAAACCGCCTCGACTGCAAGTTTCTTTATCTTATGTAGCTATTACGCATCGACGTTGCTCCGTTTCTTCCTTGCATTTATTATAACATTTAGTTTTAGTCAGACAGGAGGGTTTCTATTAGCCTGAGACCTCAATGGAAAACTTATTCACCTCTTCAAATCATCGTTTTGTGATAAATTCAAAGGTAATGTGAAAGAAGTGAATCATCAAATTTGTTTTTTCAGTGTTTAAAAAATAACGTATCATCCTTCTGCTGTGGTGCTTTCCAATTGCTTCAAAAAATAATTACGGCTAGTGTTTACAGAATAAAAGAAATCGGAATGTTTACAGGATAAAAGTAATCTCCCGATAAATCCTGAAGTCGAATGTCTAGTAAAAAGTAATATCGGAATCTGCCTCGGCCGTCTCTGCAATATTTCGAAGAAAAAAAAAGTATTTTAAATCATCGGTGAATTACCGCTTCGGAGATTCAACAGTACAGTTGGTTCAAAGTCATCAACATGTGTTTAACGTGGTTAAGTACGTACGAGAAAATTATTTGCTCTTTCGGTTTTTCTAATAGTAGTTCATCAATGGACAGCTTAAAAATTGTTATCGTTTTGTGAATTTCACTCAGGAACGAAACAAAATTATTTAACATGATGCGAATTCTATACTTTTCATTTCAATTTTGCTTAAAATTTTGTGTGATTTCATTGCGCTGTTTTGTAAAAATGTGAAATTCTTGTTCAGTAATTTTTCTAATTTTTCGTAAGTATGTATGAGCAAATTAAGTAACGAATTTTAAGCTATTTAAACTATTTTTAAGGAAAGATATTAAGGTAAATAATTATTCTTTTAAATTTATGTTGAAAATTTTGAATTTCTGAAAAGAATTTTTTAAATTTTTAAGTGAATGAAATAATTATGAAAATATGGTATAAAATGTGATGAACATGATAAACAAATAATGTTTTTGAGTAGTATTAAAGGAATCATAAGTAGTATGGGATTATGTTAACTAATTTTAAAATTTACTGGTCATAATACGTTCAGATAAACTTTGAAGACTCCCACTCTTATTTTTTCCGTATATAATATTTTTAATTGTGTGTATTTAATTTTTTTATTTATAAATGGGAAGTTTTAGTGCAGCTCAAAAAGGCCACTTTCCTTTAAACAAGGAACGGAGGCCTTTACAAGCAACTGCCAAAGCAACCCTTAACCACTCATGATATTACATGAGTAAGTTTTAAGTGGTTTTGCCCCTAAGATGGAAATGTTCGTATTCAGAGAAAGGTGTAGGGTCTTCTATTTTGTACAAAATAAGTAAATTAGAAATTTTGATAATAATAGTATAATATTTCAAATGAAAATTTAATTACATTATAGTATTTTGAAATTTTTCGCGAATTTTAATGTTAAAGGATGTATTTGAAATTTTTACATTTAAAAGGTTTTAAAGGCCTTCCCTAAACAGATGTAATTATGAAATTTATTTTCGTATTTTATGTTCACAAAGTTATATGGTCTATATTATTATTGTAGGGCAGTGTAGAATTTAATGTCTTTAATTTTTGTTTATTATTTTTAGATTTCATCTAATGTGAGTTTTTTATGGCCATAAATTATGTAAACTTTGATAATTATACAATACTAGAGTTAGTAAGTTACCTTTATTAAGGAACATAAGCTTTTATGTGTTATTGCATTAAGCATACCACAGCCATTAGCAAATTATCACTCTGATTTGCATTGTAGAGGATTTGCCCATTTTTTTTATCAAAATTTATTCTATTGTGCTGAATTTTGTTACTTACCAGGTAATAAGTTCTAAATTCCCTTTTGCATTGCTGTACAAATAAGAAAATATGGATTACTTTTTAAGTGTTAAATAATTAATTCAAATCTCATGAATCTGTTAAAGAAAATTTTGTTTTTATATTGGCAACATCAATATTTATGAAAGACTTTCAAGGTAAGGACTGCAAAATATTATAACAGACATTCAAGCGAAGATTTTACAGAACTGTGAACTTTTCCGGTATTTCTTGAAAAAATTAGGATATTCCTTCAGTGACTTTACAGAAAACTGAACTTGCAGACTTTCAATTTGAATTTATTGTTAAAAATGATTTAGATTAAAATTCTGTGATTTTTTTTCTTAATTGTATTTCTCTTTGTTTTGCAAATGCTTTCATGCTTTTTTTCTAAACAGGCTTTTCCGTCGCCAAGCCTTTTTTTTTCTTTGAAGGGAGGATATGTAAGATAAAAAAATGTAAATCAAAATTATAATTTAAACTAACCCCTAATTCCCTTTAATTCTCTCTCTCTCTCTGTTTTAAAAATCGTAATAACTTCTCTGGATTGCGTCATTTCTAGATCATTCCATTTTGCATGGCCTGCGCAGTGCTGATGACGTAATAATTAGGAACAGAAACTGTTAAACCAAAATTTTTCTCTTGTGTGCTTTCGTATTGGCTAACTAGGCACTTTAGCTTTTTTCTGTGCGCTGCTTGGTCGCTATTTCTTGGTGCGCGCTTTCTGTCGCAATATTTTCCAAAATACAAATGTTCTTGAATAGGCACGACTAGAGTGCCAAGTGATTGTGGCCACGAACGTCAACTGGAAAATAAAAATGGAGTTAAAAACCGCCTCGACTGCAAGTTTCTTTATCTTATATGCCTATTACGCATCGACGCTGCTCCGTCTTTTTCCTTGCCTTTATTATTACACACACATAAGCTCTGGAATCTGTTGAAGGTTTCTTTCTAAGTAAAAGGAGCGCCTGTTAGAATGATTTCATGAAACCCCCAATAGAGCTTTTCGCAACAAATCTACGAGTACCATCTGAATTTCGACTAGTATGATATGAATAACATGCTTCGGACCTTTCGCTCTTCTTCATTCATTGTATTACATCTGGAACTGGCTCGGCTTTCCAGAATTTTTTTATTAAATTTTTAATATCTTAATTTCATCATGACAATTGATTAAGGGTTTCTGAAATCGATTTGAAACAGACACCCTTCCTGAGATGAACCAACTCAATTTTGAATTAGTATCAAAACGTTAGTTTTGATTTCCCACTGTCTTTCCAGTTTAAATCCAAGAATATATAAGTTCCCAGAATGATGTCAGTTGGTTTACTTATGCGAAAAGAAGGGTCTACCAATTAAAATCCTTTCAGATAAGGCCAAATGAATTCTGATATATCGAAGCTTGGTAAATTTGAGGACAGCTGTTTGACATTAGCATTAACAAAAAATTCTGATTATAAAAATAAGGAGTAAAATTTGAATAAACTACTTCGTAGCATGTGCAGCAACTGTGTCATATAATTGGGCGTTAAGGTTTTTGAAATGAAAGTTTTAGTCGATTACAACACGATTCAGTGATTAAATATGTTTTGAGAACTATTATCAATTAAAGTACGGCATTCAAGAAACTGTTTTGCATTCTTATAACAATTGTAGCAAGCAAAATGAAATTAAAATTCTTTACATTTCTTGTGAAGCAAAACTACTGCTCTTCCAAAGTGCTATCCGAAGATAAACATCTAGGGTGATTTTGAGATGTGGTACACTGCAAACGACTTTAAGCTGAGAGTTTCTTATCAGTTTGAAAAGTGTGAAAAATAGTCTGATGTTTCAGTTTATATGCTCTGCAAGATGTAGTGAATAGGCATAAGACCGCACTATGATTGTATCTCAGACAATTAAAGGTTTACCTTTCTTATGAATTTCCACGCTCATTAATATTCATTTTAAGAAATTTTTCTCACTTACGCGAAAGATGTGTTAATTGGGAAAGTGCACAAGAATCTTGTTCCTATTTTACACTTGTTTTAAGAGCAAAAGTTTTGTTAATGGGTTTCACCAGTCTATCTTGATTATTATAATTTGCCTGTACACTGTGAAGTCTTCTATCTAGTTTTCCCCAAACTAAAAGAAAATGTTTTAAAGATGGAAATTTCTTATCCTCTGGCGTTAATTCCCATTTAATTTCGAATGAATCAATCTTGTAACACATAAATCAGAAGAATTACCACTAACTGATTGCATTCTGGACCAAGTGTTTTAAAATTCTGAATTACACTATTGCAATTATTTGAATGAAATCAGATCTTGGTTTTACAAATTTCTAGATTAAATAATTTTCTGTATTAAGAAATTCCCAATTCCTTCTGATTATCATATCTGTTGAGTAAAGTATCCCAAGCATTTATATAATTTTCAGAATTTATTGCGCATCCCCTAACAAGGTTTCAAGACTGCCCCCCCAACAAGTTTTAATTTTGTTCAGCCGAAATTGCACTGCATTTTGAAGATACTGCAATTTTTGAATTCAGTCACAAATTCACTGGAATCAATTGAACTTAAAAATGTTGACAAGGATTTACAGTGACCAGTAAACATTGGAATATCACAATTCGGAAGGTTTATATTTACATTGGAGTTAGCAGATTTTAACGCCTTGTCATGAATGATTTGTGATTCTTTATCAATCAAACTTATTTTTCTATTTTCACTAATGATTCATATACCAAATCCTTTGACTCGGATAAATTTATTAACTCAGATTCTTCATCAATATCTTGAAAAATAGAACAACCATAATAATATTCTTCAAGCTTCTCAAGTCTTCATGCAGATTTGTTTTCAATGTAAGAATCTTCTCTAAATTTTCTGATGTTAAAATATAGTCAACAGTTCCAGCAACACTTCCAGTTTGCTTGATTTAAGTTCGATATGTTAACTGAATTTGTGATTTCCTTTTTGAGATCTTTATTTCGCTCTAAAAAATAAATTACCTGCAGATGTCATGCAAACTTTATACATATATATAGAGAGAGAAATCAGAAGAAGGACTTCTACATGTAAACAACAAAAGCTTCCTTAAGAGTTTTTTTATTTATAACATAAAAATTCATATTTCGATTAATAGGTCCATTTTATTACTTATCCTGCTAGATTTCTTAATTTATAAACAACAATAATTCGTCGAATAATTTTATGGATTGTAAAGATTTTTCGTTCCCAATTTTGTTCGTATCCTTTCTGAAAGAGCACTTACATTCGGCTGATTTCTATCATACCTCCTATCTTTAAATATGAAGGCGTAGGATCTTGTGCTGATTACTGACCGCACAACGTTTCAAATTTTACTCGATTTTGTAACGTAACCGAAGAGATTCCTACCTTAATATTTCAGTGCCATATATGATTATAGTTGGATATCAATTTATGTATAAAATCAATATGCCTTCGAATTTATATTTCGGTAAAGAATTTCTCCATTTTAATTTTTAAGAGTTCAATTAAATCGTTCCACGAACGAAGATTGAAGAATTGCATTATTGAAAAGGTGAACGTATTTCTTTATCATTTTTTAACTAGCTTATTGGTAAACACTTTTTCTGCATATGCTTGTAAAGATTCGGGTGTACGTTCCGGAAATGTTTTTTCAAAAGTACAGATGATGGATAAAAATGTTTTATCTTTCAGAGCACTAGCCTGAGAGCATTTGGAAAGAGTATCTATTAAAGTATCTTAAGTAAATATTTGTACCCCTCATTAAATGATGCCAGGTATTCCATATCCACTAAATCAGACTGAAATTGTTCGCTTAAGCCTCCTACGATGACTGCGTTCCTGAAAAAATTTGTGCCTCAAAGGATTTTACGAAGTACAAGAATTTTTAGTTTGCTGCCATTTCTTGATTTCGTTTTCACGTGACCGTATGAAGCACTGTGCTAAGTAGCGACACCATCGCAGAAATTCGCAGGGACCTGAGAATCCTTATGTATCTGAATAAGAGTTGCTTTTCTTGCAACTTCATTTATAATCTAAATACTGGATAATATTCATTTATATATGCTGTGTTTAACAAAAACAGGGAAATAATATAGATTTTCTAATATCTATCATACATAAAGATTTTAGAAACGTGTTCTAAAAGTTACAACTAACCATATTATTACAATTGCAATGTTTTAGTTATATTTGTTCCTATCTTTTAATTATTTTCACCCCGTTTATCATTTAACATTATAACTCAAGACATTAACGATATTATATAAATATTATAGGTATCGCCGATTATGTTTTTAATTTTTCCTATGTAAGTAATGCCTGCATATTCAGTGTTCATATTTTTATATCTAGGCGTATCTAGTCCCTTTCGGTGTACTTGTAACTGGAAACTTTATATTTACAAAAATATTACATGCTATGCAGATTCAAGTACTTTCTTACATGTCAGATTTGGATTTGTTCATGTACGATAAATTTTTGCTCCACATTTTATATCTATTCGCATTTCATTTTGCTCAACATGTTTGTGATGTCCTCTAGGAATTAAATAGAAAGTAGAGTTCATTAATCAAACATGTTTGCTGGTAAAATACGGTTGGAAAATTGCATTTTGAGTTGACTTCTTTTTAATTAAGAAATTTTCTTTAAACCTAATTTGGAGCTGAATTGTCTAACAAGTGAAAAGTAATCACAAACATTAACAAATATGAAGAACTCTGAGAGGTAGAGAAATTGGATTTAAAAACAAAAAACATAGGATTGCTTAATGTCGTATTGTCGAAGAAAACTGGGTAATCCTATAGCAACACTGAAAGCGATTGTTCCCGACATATATGAAAGAGAAAATAGAGTAGGGGTATACGAAAAATCTGTTCTAACAAAAGGTTCTGCCGTTCAAAGCAAAAGATTTCAGGAGTAAGCACATTTTCTTGAATTTTTCAACCTAATGTTGCGCTTTATATTGTGCGGTGAATGATTCTTAGAGAATGCAATAAAAAAATTAACATGTTTGTGTTTTCAGCTGACGCCTGCGGCTATTTACATTGCGCTCAAAACTAATTCAAAAACTAATTGAGTGAAACGCATAGATGTCACCTGAAAGATACTCTTACGCTGAGGAACATATCCACAAAACTTTAAATTTACGCTGTGCTTCTATTAGAACGTAAATATGCTTACAGACAGGAAAACCTATCTGTAAAGGACTGATATTTTAAATATGGTGAAGATTACTTTCTTATTATAAAGTGCACGAGTGCGCTGTAACTTTACGATCTGAGCCTAATCAAGATTTTAAAAATGCTGTGTCTGAAGGGATTAATTCATTTCTTCATCCAAAACATTACTACTATAGAGTCATTAGGATTTGGAAGTAGGAAACACGAAAATTCTGTTTATTTGAATTGAAATCAATTCAGCTTCGTAAATGCGTAAATAATAATTTTAACATCATTTGAAAGAAAACTTGCAGAGACATTAGGTTATTTTAAGCAGGAGATGTGAAAAATAAGCAATGCCCTGACCGGGACTTGAACCTGGACCTTTCGAATACGCGCTGAGTGTGTTATCGTCACATCTCGAAGGCATGCAGAAAGGACTACGAAAATACCTTATAACTGAAAGAAACAGGCAAAAAGAAATAAACATACTTCAAACTCTGAATATAATCTCATTGGACAGGACGCGATAAAATTAATGAATTAATAATTATACACTAAAGAAGAGTCTTTAAACCCTGTCTGTTTTATTTGAAGAATAAATAAAATGTGATATTAATTTAATGAGATCAAAATTACACATATTTAAAGAAATAAACTGAAAACAATTTTCCGAATAACTGGGCAAGTGACGCGAATGAAGACGGGAGTAAGAAATTAATCCCATCTCCTTTTCAATACGCAATGCATTTCGTTAACTTATTCAGAATTCTCTTTGTTTATCAAGTTACTAGTGCTGAAACTTCCTAAGAATTTTAATTGATTCATAGCGTCTTGTTTCAGGAGGAGAATCAAAGGATTTATCAGAAGACATATTTTTTTAAAGAAATTAATATTTGCGTTTATGTAAAAAAATTCATGAAACTACATTGTACAGGAACGACTGGTTTGTTTGATTATAACAAAGCCCTCTAGGGATATCTGTATAAGAGAAAGGATGCCTTTGTGAAGGACATTCTAAGGAAACTGGCTCCTACACTTAACACATTAGAAATACCACGAAAACGCCCATGTAGGCAGATCGCTCACCTGGAGTCGAACCCAGATCGAATTACTAGTGTTCAGCGATTTTACTGCTTGCCTGCTTGAAGGAAGACAAGTTAACAGAAGTTACGGTCGTTCTAATTTTTATATTCCCTGGCTAATACAGTTTGAATTCTTAAGCTATTTATAAAATGTTTTTGATTTCGTAAAACACAGATAGCATTACCAAAACTATTAATTGCTATTTCGGTGGCGCCTTTTGTTTAACGCTAAATTAATGTAGTTTTGTTGCTTATAATTCAGCATTCTACTTATGCCTATTAATAAATAATTGGTTAATTTATTATCGTTATCAATGCGTGCTTAACCACATCGTCTTCAATTATTCTCATTCGAGGCTATTGATTAATTTCAGAACATAATTAATCGATTCATCAGTTGGTGATTAATATGATAGATTTGGAGTGTTAACGAAGAGGCACATTAACAATAGCAGGGATTTGCAGCGACCTACTTATTATTATCCTTCCGTATATTCCTCTGTTCATACTAACACTGTACTTTAATATGAACAGCAATTTTGACGCGAAACTAATTATTAACCATAATTAAAAACACTCCAACACAATTGAGTCTCTAAATAAAATAACGCAAACGACAATACGCTTTTCAATTGACAGTCAATATTTATATCATATTCGCTCTTTGACTTCATGCCCTAATTTTATGGTATTTACCCAAATTTGCTGGGTTTTTTTAACTAAAAATTGCTATTATGAATAAATGTTATAATATTCAGTTACAGCACTCACATCAAGCATACTCAATGAAATATCGCCATCCCATCGAAGGATAGAGAGTTCTCGCCACCAGGGAATTATGGGAATAAATAAATCTTAAGACTCTTGAAGTTTCATGCTGATATTTTAGTTAATTAGTCTCCGCAGATAGCGACTTAATTAATAACTTGTGATTAACTGGCGTATTTTTGGCATGGAGTTTCCTCAAACGGTGATTCAGAAAGAAATATGCCGTCATCTACCCAGAAGGAGAATTTGCATCTTCATAGTATCTTTAAATTATAATTTTTATCTCTTTAAGTAATACACGTATGAATTCCCGTGACACATTAGCCATCACTGCTTGAAGCAAGTTCCGTCTTTCAACGACTGCCCTTATTACATTTTTAAACCGGGATAAAAAGAGATAAAAGGAGTTAGCAATTTTCTGCTCTTTCATTAATATATAACTCACGGAAGAAGGAACAATTTATAAAATGAAAAGAAATCGGTAATTAGATTTGGAATAAATGAAAATATTTCTGTTCTAAGGAATCTTAGAAATGAGTTTCTGAGAATATTTTCTGAAGAACATATTAAAATTATATCTGCTTGATTTGAAAGGATTATTTAACTGAATGATATTTGTTAATGAGATACAAATTGCGTAGTTTCAACATATAGAAAATATATGTAATATTGTTAACTATTAAATGTTTGCTTAGTAAAAATTTAAAAATATGCACCAATAAATAAACGCGAAAACAAAATTAAGGAAAGATCTGCATTGATTTACTAGAACGTGAATGTTATGTACAGTTTCATACAAAATGTCAAGTATTTCAAAATGTATTATAAGAATGGTGTCTAACTTCATACCAGTAAGAGCTGCAGCTATTTTTTTCTGGAAGTCAAAATTTCGTATTTGCATCTGTAATCCACCAGCGGCCGTACGGCAAAATCGCTGAATACTGACAGTTCGGTCCTGTGTTCGAATACCGGTGAACGGGCTGGCTGCACGAGTGGTTTCTTGTAACATGTATACCGGCCAGTTTTCATTATAAAGTCAGCCTTCTCCTAAGGCAGATAACCCTAGTGTGCCTTGCCATAATAATATAAACCAAAACAAATTGTATTTTGTATCGTTGAAAAAAAAATCTGATGTGTACATCGCATGACTTCCTTGTACAGAATATTAAATCACACGTATTTTGCATTTTATTCATACTTATTGGATTGAACTAATTCTACTTTGTCGACAGCCTCAAACCACAACAAAATAAATGCACTCTTGAAAATTCACTATATTGGTTTATCATAGCGACACTCTGGCGCTAGGTTCACTTAACAGCGTTACATGTCATTCATTTGATATCTCCAAATGCACAAAAAATATGTATATCATCTTCAGAATTACCTAATCTTTGCCACCACATGTTCATTTCATATATCTAAAACGATAAATAACAATAAATCTAAAACGATGTGTAAAGGAAATTAAACAGACAAACAAAAAAAAAAAAAAAAAAGAAGCAATTTTTCACAGACGATTCAGTATTTTTTAATCAATTAATTCAGTTTTCACTTTGCGACAAGGCAAAAATACATAAAAACTCAAAATATCTTTATTAAAAATTACGAAGTAAATCTTGAACACTTATTTCCTCGAATAAATTCTAAACTGCATTAATCATGATTTAATTCACGATAATGAAAGAAGGCGTTATCTTTGTTATTCCGTAGCTTAGCTTTTCTAGATCGGCAACAAATCCACTATTCGCCTAAGTTTCCAATGCAAACAAATATCGCTGATATGGCCAAAAAACTTAGGCTTAGCCTGACTTAAACAACTGTTAAATTGTTGACAATTCTACAAATATTGCAGCATACAGATTTACTAAAGGCATAAAAACCTTAACCAGAAGATAAGAACAACATAATTAAATAATTTTTTAAAGCAAAAAATGCACAATTTACAAACATATAAGAATAAAAATCTGAGATCACTGAGCCGATTAACAGAGTGGATGTATACAAAAAAATTATGCTTAGCCTGACTTAAACAACTTTAAATTGTTGATAATTCTACAAATATTGCAGCATACAGATTTACTAAAGGCATAAAAACCTTAACCAGTGGATATATTTATACATATATAAGATAAAAAATATGTAAATCAAAATTATAATTTATAACCCCTAATTCCCTTTAATTCTCTCCCTCTGTTTTAAAAATCGTAATAAATTCTCTGGACTGCGTCATTTCTAGCTCATTCCATTTTGCATGGCCTGCGCAGCGCTGATGACGTGATAATTGGAAACTGAAACTTTCAACTCAAACCAAAAGAGACCACCAGCGGCCGAGCGGTAAAGCGCTGAACACTGGTAGTTCGGTCCGAGGTTCGAATCCCGCGAACGGGCTGGCTGCATGGGCGTTTTCGTGGTTTTCCCCATGTGTAACGTGTATACGAGCCAGTTTCTCTTAGAAAGTCCTCCACGAAGGCATCCCTCCCCTTAGGCAGATAGCCCTCGTGTGCTTTGCCATGACTGAATAACCCACACCAAAAGTTTTATCTTCGTGTGCTTCCATATTGGCTAACTTAAGGCCTTCAGTTGCTCTCTCTTCACTGCTAGTTCGCTATTTCGTTGTGCGCGCTTCCTATCGCAATCCTTTCCAAAATGAAAATGTTCTTGACTAGGCACAACTAGAGTGCTAAATGATTGTGGCCATAAACATCAACTGGAAAATAAAAATGGAAATAAAACAGCCTCGACTGCCAAGTTTCTTTATTTTATATAGCTATTATGCATGGATGCTGCTCCGTCTTTTCCTTGCATTTTATTATTA
>KK118928.1:67539-103592 GCA_000611955.2 Stegodyphus mimosarum
TATACACATGTGTTTATATACGTTTCGTGCGGCCGGTTGCAACCAAAATGGGAGGTGAGCGTCTTCATGTTTTAGCCATCCTATATACAAAATTTTAACGTTCTGAGGCTATTCGTTTTTCAATTATACGAGATACGACGTTTTTGAATTATATATACGTACGCGCAGACGGCACAAAAAATCTGTTTGGAATCCATTTTAAATCAGTTTTATATTTTTTTGGGAGAAAGAGTTTATTTTGTTTTTACGTACGGACGTCACGCAGAAAAATCGGTAAATTGCATTCGATAGCGGTAGAAATGGATATTTATGATACCCGAACTTTTTCGCGATTACTTCGTACAAGGAATTAAAAATGCAAACATTTGTATAAAAAGAAACTCTTAAATTAAGTAATTTTGAATTCCATTTTTTTTTGTTAATTGATGTGGTTATTTAAATGTAAGAACTTTTATCTTTAACCTACTTGTACGATGCAACATACTCAGGAAGTTTTCTATCTCAGATTGTAGGATGCAACTGAATATTCGTCTTTCAGACAGAAACCGTACATTTTGTTGGTTTCCGTCTTCCCCCCCCCATTTAAATTGTTAACAGGTTTTAGCACAAATAAATTATAATCAGTAATGATTATCGTAATGATTGTAATGATCTTTACGTATATAAACAATGTCTAAGGGTTGAGCTAAGTTGAGTGAAAAATAAAGCACTAATTTGGTAAATAGACCCACTGCTGTTTCGCTGTCTTTTAGAACTGTAAATTATCTGAAATAAGACAGCATATGCTACGAAAAAACGGAAAATTGCTATTCGGGAAAGGTTTATTTGTTTACTGTTTTGTTTATCTGAATATGGCAAAATACTCGAAGACTGTCTGCCTAAGGGAAGGGATACATTATTGGAAGATTTTCTGAGGGAAATTGGCTCTTATATATGCTATTCAAGAAAACAAATTGTTTTAAATGAACCTTCAACGTTTTGAGGATTTTCGCAAAAAATCACAATTTGGTTTTTTTGACACAATTAACCGATATATGGAGACGAACCCTAGTTGTAAATAACTCATTTAATTCTAGATGCAAATAGAATTGTCAGTTACATTTTCCTTCTTTCTCAGATCCCGTGAAACTTCAAGAAGTTTCAAGTCTTTCTTATTCTTTTTACATTCGAATATTTTGAATCCTAACTTAAGATATTACTGAACGTTTTAAACTGGAAAACTGGTTGGGACGGTTAGCTGAACTAGCGCTTAGAAGCTTTCAGTAAAAACAAGACCGCGATTTTTTTCAATTTCAGTCACCCCTGAATCGTTAAAAATCAACTCCTGATGGTCGTGATTGCCATACTGTTTCAATATACCAGGAAGTATGCATGAATTTTACCTACATATTAAATTAAAAATAAATTAAATTGATAAATTAAGCAATATACATGTTCAACCTGGAATAATTGAGTTGACAACAAATAATCCCCACACTGCTAAAATCCACTGCGATCCAAAATTGGAGAGGCAATATCAACTGTCCATTTGATTTGAACAAATGAAATAGAAATCAAATAGAGATTAATAATTATTTAAAAAAATGCACAAACAAAATTAAAAATACTAAAATCTGCAAGTGAGCCAAAATTTAAAATATGGAATATATTAAATGACGTAAATAAACTAAATAAAAGTCAATGACAAACATTAACATAACGCGCATTCGAACAGCTAGAAAACCTAGATTAACTTTTCATATAGTTACTTTGTAAATTCCTAATTATAAAGCAGAATCAGCTACTAATTTATTTAAGAATTTTATTAGAATATTACCACATAACTACGTAAAGAACCATGCACCCAGTTAATTCTGGCCATCGTAAGAGATCCTAGAATGAGGGAATGACTTAGATTCAGTATTCTCTCCTTCCCCCATAGAGTAAAAATACGGTATAATGTTTAAAAAAATCAAGTCAACATAAAAACACCTGATCAAAATTAAACCTAGTTTAATTATTGAAGTTACATCTGAAACTGAAATGATATTAAAATCAATGTAGAATTTTATACATAAAAATGTTTTATTAATTGACAATTTTTTTTCTGAATATTCCTATTTCTCAAATTTTTGCCTTTAAAAGTCACTAAGATCAGAAGTGAATGATTTTTCAGGATTTAAATATTGGATTTATTAATTTTCTTTATGAATGTGCCTCTGTTTTAGGAAGAAGTTTTATTAAATTGTAATTTCCTGAAATATTATTAAACGCTGTAAGGTAATTTCTCTCTCTTTAATACATTATTCGTGGTGCTATTGGAAAGCACGTCCGGCTGGCAGTCAAAAAGCCCGGAGCTGGGAGCTCGGGAAGATTATTGCGTATTTCTTCAGTTTCCTAGCTTCGAAAAATTCTAACGGCTCTGTAGTGGCTCCCGAACAAAAAGTGTCGTGGATGATAAGTCGTCACCACCAAGATCTGAGGACTGCTTCTCCAATCCCTTTTTAAATGAGAAAGATTGTAAAGTGTATTCTCCCTCCTGAAGCATGCCTTCGTGGTATAATTGAAAAGCATGTTCAGCTAACATCTTTTTTGTTCCAATGCGGTCCCTGAAATGACTTCGGCTTGGCCATCACTAAGGCCAGAAGTGGTGGTCACTTTATTATGGAGGCACCTAATAGGTAGGCCACCTTTTCCTCCTATGAAAGAACGGACAGTTAGAGCCATGCCTTCTCCGCGATTCGAACCCAGGCCCTTTGGTATCGTAGCCGGCTTCCCTAACCACTATACCGTCTGGGCGGCTTTGTTCAGCCAATATTGGAGGGTCCAACGTTCGAATCCCAGAGAGGGAACTGCGCATTACCCACGTCTCCTGCTCCAAAATAAAATGCTTAAGAATTCTTACAACACTGCTAAAATATTTCTTGGAATAATTTGTTGTATTAAATTAGAATAATACTTAATAGTTTTAGTTACAGTTCTGATGCTAATACTAATATACATTAAAATTATTTAACTTAATTGCTCACAACAAGTACCTGTAACAGAAATGTCTTCAGGTAAATTTTAAAACCTTCATCGTTGTTAGTTTGAGGGAGCTAGTAAATTAGAATGCATTTACTTTTATCTATTTAAATATCTGACGGCGGAACTCTCACACCCTGATAATACTTTTGGGAAACTACTTCAGTATCAATAAATCTAATGAATTTTGTCCATATACAGATTAACTAAAATGTTGAATTTCGGAACTTTCTTAGCAAAGCCTTTATTGTTATCAATCTCCTAATCTAATTTCTACTTGCCTAATTGCACTCAAGATCTCTTTTAGAAATAATTTATGAAGTTCTGATATATCAACAGTTTTAACGTGTGCGATGTAGTCTGCAAAGCGTGGAAAATATCTCAACAATATTACTTCTTTAACGATATTCACTTTTTGTTTCATTCTAGAAAGGAATAACATAATGGATCAATTGTGAATTCAAAATTATTTTCAAATGAGCATAAACGAAAGTTAAAATAAATGAGTTTACTACTGCTATTACATTTAATTCGACTTCTAGAAATTCGTGTAGTTACGCAACTTTTATAATTTTCTGTGTGCAATGATGTGCTTTATCTTTGTGCAACAATAGAATAAAGAGCGATAGATATATTTCTAAATCATTTTCTAAAATATTCCCCATAAAAATATCAATATATAGGAATCTAATTCTGGGTGCTTCCTCTTCTTGTGGTGATATAATTAGCTAACTGAAGCTAATTATTCTTCTGGTGATATATTTAGCTTCTGTCTAAGAATAAATATGTGTCTTAATATATGAATAGTATAATATATATTTATTTAACGTTTCATTCACTCCTCCAAGACAACAATAATAGCAATAGATAAAAATGTTTAAAATAAACCCAAAGTAGCATAGTTGTATCTAATACGTTCTTGACAGGTACAAGTATTTTTAGGGGTCAGATTTTAACTTTGAAGGCATGCTATGTTTCGATTACTTCTCTTTTATCTTTCAGCCCATACTGCGTTAAATACAACAAAAAGTTCTGCATTAATATTAGCTCAACTTATGTTCATAATGCCAATTAAAAATCAAAATTGTAATGAGAACAGTATTCCATATTGTGATGTGTTCCTACTTTTATGAATCAAAGATAATAGAAATATATTTCCTTTTTATCTGCAAATTCTGAAGGAAATTATCAAGCAGTATTCAAGTGGTGAAATCAGTTTGAATTATTCCAAATACTGTATATTAGAAATGAATTCTGTTTTGCTGCTTTTAACGTTAGAGCCATCAAACCTTCCTCAGTATACAAATTTGTCCTCACTAGCCCATACATCAAAATTGTATTTAAGAGTACTGGAATTATGAATAGTTTGCTTTGTGTGTGCTAATATAAATTCACAATGATCTTGCATGTGTTCCGCTACGGATTTTATTACAAAATAGTCCGTCAATGTCTTCAGTCGAAAGGCTCATTGAATCTAAAGTAGCATTCAGTCAAAGGCGCATTATAAACGCAAACATAAAGTATGCAAAGATGGAAATACCAAATATGCTTCGTGTATTGTTCTGGACTACAGCCTCAAGTAAAACAGAGTTTTGTTTGTTAGCAAGATAGCCCAGCTTTGCAAAATGTTTCGAAAAACGAAGTAATGGAATATAAAACACAGATTGCCTTGAACAGAAATATGTACGTATCGACTCCTGAACTCAAATCTCTGACAAAGAAATCCATCTGATCAGAATTCTCGTCATCCCTTTTTTATGTGCTATTGACTGGCCATTTATTAAAGATACTATAAGTCTAAATTATTCCCTTTAATTCTTCTAATCTCTTGTCTCAGAATTACTTTTTTATATTCAATGCTAATTGTTCTATTACGTTTCGAACAACTCAAACCAACCAGTACTTTTCGAACCATCATGCATATACGCATATTACGGAGGCATTTAATCATTTACAAATACTTATTTTTCAAATTCTAGATTTATCAAATTCAGATTCTAGATTTATCAATAATTTTATTCAAATTCTAGATTATCTTTCAAATTATAAATTTCTTCACATTTTACGGAAAACCAGAAAATAGTTAGGAAGGAAATAAATAGCACAGAAAATAACTTCTGTATTATATCGTAGTTTAAATATAGGTTATTTTATATGTAAAGAGAGTTGTTCTGTTAATTTTTAATAAACCAATTGTAAGTGATGATTAGTTACGTGACGCATAAGCACTTAAGAATTCGAAACTTATGAAATGAAAAAAAAAGGCAAAAGTTAAATAAGGATTACTAGTTTTGGTTACATAGAGTAGAATGAAGCGTGAACTTGCAGTGGTATAATATAAACATATTTTGGATCACTTTTGGCTTGATAAAAAGTTTCAGTAATGCAATGAGAGTTGCCCTGGATGCCCACTTTTGTTTCGAAGTCTTTGCATGCGACGTAAGTTGTTAGGCATAATATAATCTTGATTGTGATGAAGTACGTCTACGTATAGCACTGTTATAAACTTTGAAGTTACAATAGAGCCAATTGTTAAATTGTCACTTTCCGGAATTAAATATCTAGTTTTGCTGAACTTTGATAAAAATTATTTACTAAACTCTTAAGTTTTTGTTTATAATATTCCACTGTCATCACTGCTAGAAATAAATCACTGATATTAAGGCTCATGACATTAGTTGCGCTGGTAGATATGGCTGGTGATCAGGATTATGAAAGAATACATTAATAGCATCTTAAATGCAAATACAGAGGCATGGTGAATTCCAGCACAAAAGATTAAAATCAGTATGGTTAATTCCACCACAGAGTCAGCCATAAGCAGCACACTGCGCTACGAATGATATTATCCATTACGAACTCAGCAGTTATTATTAATATGGAAAGGAATATCAACTGCAACAGTGGAATTTCAGTAAATTGCTTTGAAGATGAGGAGATAGTTTCTGCTGGAGACTAGTTCTTAAAAATTTTCTTTAGTTACGAATTTCAGAGTTCTCTTCATGCTCTCGCAGGAACACTTTACCAAATGAAAAAGACACCCCTTTTAGTTTTCTGAAATAGTCTTACACTTCTGATTCGTCATGTTCGAAGAAAATAATAAAAGATTTATCAGATCATTGGTTAAAATTCCTCTTCAAATTGAGGTCGATGATAAACAAATTGTAGGCCTTGGTCATGCTGTGACATTAGTTGTGAAATTCCGACATCATTCATTTCCGGGAAGTTATAATTCCGTAGCATTAGAACATGCCTCTCAGTGGCTCGACTACTTCATTTCAACCTTTAGTTTAGAACTTCGAAGTTGAATCTCACGTTGAAGATTCATTCTCTAAGAATGATAGCTATGAGAAGAATATATTTACCTTTATTTGTGTGCCATAGTATCCTAAAGTAGCGCTTACTTTCAAAAGTCTGATGCAAATCCAAAGAATGAATGTAGTTGCATATCTTACTTGTTCACGTCACTTAAACTGATAAATCGGAACATTTTTGGATGATTTTGATGTTTTCATAATATTTACTATACATTGCGGATGCTTTCAAGTGGTTTAGGTGTTGAGGCAGTAGAAATTTCTATGTGCTCTCTCATTGTTTTGTCTTCGCTGTAACTAACTGTTAGACGAGGCAATGTTATTTTTATTCTATGAGTACTGAAAGAACGTAACAGGCTAGATGGGTAAAACATAAAGTGCTCCATTATCGGAAATATATTTCCTAATTTTTATAAGCAAGGGAGGACAATCGTGGCTACTGTGAGACAACTATTTCGATCGAATCAAATGAAAATGATTGATATGAGTTGTAACCTCTTATATTGAGTTTTATTTTAGGATTTGTTTTCAAAAAAGGCTTTTATTATGATTACAGATGCTTACGTCTGAAGAAATTAATTAATGATGTTACTACATAGATTTTTTTAGTTGCTCCTTTGGACTAAAAACTCCTCATTTGCAGAAGGAATATTAATATCGTTTTGGCATTTTGTGTCGATTCACTAAAAGCGTTCTTTTGCTTTTCAAATTGCTGCCACCAAATATTATCGCCCTGTGTTGTATTTAAATAAATTAAATAATGAAGAATATGCATAAATATATGTATGTTCCTCTAATTGTGATAAAACAATGGTACCTAGAGCTATCAAAATTTGAATATTGAACGTTTCCACCCGAATATGGGCATCTGGAAGGCCAAATTTGAAGTTCTTTTTATTATAGATTTCATATTTTGTAATACTTTAACGAATTTTTGATTAACAAACTCAAAGATTTCAAAGCGAGCAATGGCAACGTTGTACAAAAAAGAAACACTTTTACTTCCAGCGCGTGAGACTGTGTACCAGAAATTCTAAAGATATACTCATTTTAAAATTATTTTGCTATATTGCTATTGAACTGAGTTTCATGGTTTAAGTGTGAGGAACATGATATTTAATAAATAAAGGTCGCACAAAAATTGTTAAAAAACTTCCCCTTTGAAAGTAATTTAAAATCTGAAACCTTTCAGATTTTGTTTTACATTTTATGTCTAAAATTAAAAATCTGCTGACGATGAGCAATTACTGTCTCAAATAACATGACTCGAATCTATCAATTTAAACTTAATCTCCATAAAATGGGAACGAAAACTTAAAGTATTAAAAATCAAAATAATATAATTAATCATTTAGAATTTCTCTTTTTTACTGTTCTATATTATTTTTATATTTTTCTGTAAGCTTAAATCAACGAAGTTTATTTAAGAAGAATAATAACAATTTTATGCTACTCAGATTAGTTTTATATCTCAAATTAAAAAACCTATCAAAATAATCTTAAAATGGGAGTTATTTCAAATTTCAAATAAAGTTTTTTATGATATCATTTTACGCATTTCTTCTTAAGAAATAAATGAAACTAAAAAGTATTAAAAATATTCAGAGGTGTCATGCAGTTTGAAAGAAACAGTTAAATCCGTGCTAGAAAAATTTAATTCCGAACTAATTGGTTCATATTTTTACTGTTTAAAGAAGCTAATATGCTTCCAAAATGTATAAATAAGATTTTAGGAAGTATCCTAACATATTTTTTAAAAGAAGCTTTCAAAATTCTTGATGTTAGACTTGTATTTAATATTTCAAAGATGAAATTCATATTTATACTTCAAACTTCAGTTCTACAGTCTACAGCGGAAAACATAGCTAGAATCCAACAGCTTAAACTGTTTCCATTTTTGTCTTTTGCTCGCACAAAAATATTCGCTTCTTTCTAGATTCGATACAAATGTAAACATTTATAAGTAGATCATTTAGCTTTAACTCTATCTGCTATTTAAAATACATAAACATGTTGACCCTTATAAATATGAGGATCAAAATATTTTTTCCGCCAGTGTCCTATCAGTTTGTTATCTAAGCATTCGTCGATAATAACGGAAAGCATCGGCCATTATCTGTCTACCATTAAGTTTCTGGCTTAAACAAATAGCGATATTTGAAGGATATTGCAAGAAAACAAAGCAATTGCTATTCAGACGATTACCTTGTTTTTCTGTATCAAAGCTCAAAACCATATTAGTTTTAGTAATCTGCACTGAAGTGATTTATTATCAACTTTGTTGAGTCCACGATAGTTAGTTTTTAGCCTTTGTTTTTGTTAAATGATTTTGAGTGATATAGTAAGGTTGCATTATGCTAAAGCTGAAAAACGAGCAGTGTTATGTCTACTACAATTCGTCTTATTTTATTTAGATTTAAAATCAGAAGGTAATTTTCTTTTCTTTTCATGTTTTGGATAAAAACGTCAGCTAGTAATAATGGATAAAGTAAAGACTTGAATAAGGTATTTTGATAACAATTCTTCCTCACTTGCTCACATAAAAATAAAAATAAGCATTCCAGATCACACTTTCTATTCTGAAACATATAGTTTCTGTTGATGATGATGAAGCTGAAAAGATGAAAATTCAGCTTTCATAGGCTAAAAGTTCCATACCTAAGGCACTAAAGAGTCTAATCAGACTGCTTTACTTTTTTAGACTGTTAACTGTAATACACTAGTAATCCCTCTTGAATATTAATTGAATGTATCTGGAAAGAGTTAACGAAGAGCAGATGGCAGTAGAGCTAGGACAACAGTGAATTAGAACAACAGTGTAACTTTAATATTTAACAAATTATCTTAATTTTATATTTAAGGTTTTCTATATAATTCGTAATTTATATAAATACAGAATAAATGCATATATAAGACTTTAATCATTAAGAAAAATTATTCCGTACTTTTTCTTGTGTATTGTGCTTCCTTTAAGTAGCTCTGCTTTAACTAAGAAAGGTTTGGTAGAAAGTCTTCTGAAAAATCTAGTTTTTAGGCACATGACCTCAAAAGGGTAACACTATTTCATATCGCTAGCACCTGATCACCCACCAAATTCATATTAAGGTATAGAATTAGTAGAATAGCGACGAATTCAATTTCGTTTGATACTTTGCAGATTAAATATATTTTGTTTTCTAAAATTTATGGCTCAATGTTAATAATATCGCTACTCATTTTTATTATTATATTTTGCCGTACAGAGGACAATGATAACTATACGTGCTCAAGACCACATCCATTCGCAGGCTTTAATACGAAAATATCGCATCGATCGTAGTATGTGCTCTGTTTTTTAGTTATCTCATCGATCGTAATATGTCTCTCAGATCAATGACTTAACAATCAGAAAATATTGAAACGCACCACGTTCTTAGAATTATCAATAGATTAATATACGTATTACGATTTATTTCATTTTTAGACATTTCTCGGCTTATGTTATCAGCATTCATTTTTCTTAATAAGACTACCAGCTTTTTATATGCCATTTTAGCCTTATTTATTAAACTCCATTTTATTTCCAATTATACCACATAATATTCTACAACAAAATCACTAAATGTTTCGATCATCAGATTTTTAAAATTCGCAACAGAATAATGTTACGCGTTGTAGTATATTTTTATATTTGCTATATTATATCATTAAAAATAATGCATCGTGATAACATTTGGTGGCAGCATCTTTTATTTGAAAAGTGATTCAATACGAAAGTCAACGAATACGAACACAAAATTGAGGATTGAGGCTTATTGCTTCATAACAAGAGATCTTCATAATGAGCTTATTCTCGTAGCATTTAACATAATTGCAAGAGCACATTTAACGCTATTAAATGTAATCTGTTGTTCTAAATCACATACTTATTTAAATTCCCAATTCGAAAGTTCTGTATTATCGCGTATATATTTTTACGAAAATCTATCCAGACTTTTAAGCAAAGTATGACTTCCGGCTTATAAAGTTTACGCAAAATGTAATATATGTTGTTCCCATTGATATAAAAATCTTGGGTACTAAAATTGAAAATTTTTGGATTATATTTTATTATAGACTTTATTTAAAAACGTGTTTGGTTTAACAGAAACTATAATAGGTAATGTTTTGGTTCTTTAAAAGGCAACACAAAGCACCACTTCCTGTTGTCCTTTAAAGATAGTTATGGTCTTTCTGTAAAGTACTATTTCAGGTTGCCCAATTTTACTATAAGTCTAATCAGTTCGTAAGGTTTATCTAAGTTTATTAACAGTTATTTTAAGTTTTGTCTCTTTTCTATCTTATTCTAATTTCAGCTTATAATTTCCTGCCAGAATGTAATTTCAGAAATGCAGTGAATGCAACTGAGAAAAAGCACAATTTAAGTCGATGACTTCTAGAGAGAGATTCTGAATTTCTGACTAGCGCGCGTTTGCCATTTGACTACATTCTCTCTTAGCTACTACGCTCGGCCTTACTTTAGGCCCTTGCTTGGCTTCGCCGATTAACTAAATATTTAGGGGCCAACTACTTAGATTTCTGATAGCTTTGGCTATATATTTCAGATAGCTTAGTTAAGCTAGGTTAGTTTAATTTCATAGTTATTTAAGTTCAAGCTCAAGTGGAAGCTTTTTGTAAGTTCCAAGTAGAAACTAATTGTACTTCTTCTGAAAATAAAGGGTAATTAACCCTTCTTAAGACTTACGTGTTTTTTGTACGCTTAAGCGAATATTCGCTTGCGTTCGTGGTGTTCTAATACAGAACTTTGGAATTAAATAAGTAAAACCCCACATCTGGCGCCCGAAATTGTTCTCAACGAACCATGCCGTTAGGTAGCGAATATTTCTCGTTGACCCCTCCCACCTTTCAGTACCCTCAGTCACAACCAAAACCCATGGAGGTATTCAGATTTATTGTGGAAACGATGAAAGCGGCGATGAAGCCAACAGCAACTTTCGACGGAAGAGGATCCGTAATGGCTTTCTTGAAACAGCTGGACTTACACTTCACGTGATCTCCTGTGAACTAGAAGCAAAGAATTGTCATCGCTACGACAAATTTAAAAGGTCAAGCCCTCAGATGGTACAAGAATATTGGCAAGAGTTTGTTGGGGGATCCAGGATCCGAAACGTACACTTGGGAAAATTTTAAAAATTCTCTATTTAAAACATTCGCAGTTGTAAGAGACCGCGCAAGACTGAGAATTATTTAATAAATATCAAACTAATTTCGACGAATTAACAGATTTTATCTTAAGGAAGATTCATATTGTCAAATTATTATATGGGAAAGGCCCGACAATGAAGTTATCGAAATAATTTTGCCGCGCCTCCTTCCGTCAATTGAAGATTTTCTCGAAGTGAGAAATCTCCAAACGCTGGAAAGCTTATTTGATCTAGCTGTCAAATTTCAGAGTAGGTGAACGGTCGAAAACGAGCCTGCGAACAATTTTAGGCAATACTTACGGTTTCATGCTCAAACAAAACCTCAATGTGAGCAGATTTCTTATCAACAAGAGGGGAAAGTAGCAAAGTCGGATAAGAGGAAATCCGGTCTAACCAAACCGTGGGGAAATAAACAGCAGTTGGACCAAGGGGTTGAAAAGAATTTAAGCTAGTCACGGTGACCAGAAGGAGCGTGAAGTCACCGTGTGAGAATCTAAATCCTTCGGAAATCAGGCTGAATACGGTAGTTGTACAAAATTTATCCTTGCCAGAAATTCAGGTACTACTAAACGACGCTCCTACGATCGCCTTACTTTATACTGGGGCTCAATGCAGCTTTTTTAAAAAGCATTCTCGTCGTTACAGACTGTTTAAGACAGCGGGAAAACGGGTGACTGCTGCCCAAGGCAAACAGTGTATCTGCGTAGGAAAAGTGGAGCTGCATGTTCAAATAAAAAATGAGGTACAAAAAATCAGTTTTCTCGTAGTAAAGAATCTATTAACCGCAGTCATATTTGGGGTTGAATACTTACGCGCAGCGAGCGCAAGAATTAATTTCAATGATTCCACCTTACAGGTAAAGATAGATAAAGTGGAAGTTGAACAAGCCGGAATGCTGAAATATGAGCTGAAACACCTCGAAGAAGGAGAAAAAGAGAAAATCCAAGATTTGGTAAGAAATTTTTCCTGATTATTTGCTGAAAAACCTGGCTTCTCCCAAATTGTCTTTCACAGGGCTGATACTGGTAATGGGCCTCCAGTTCGTTCAAATCCCGATAGGTAGGATCGTGTGAAGGAAGACATTCTCGAGCAACACATTAAGAAAATGCTCGAAGATAAGATAATTACGCCAAGTACAAGCCCCTATGCTAGTCCTGTATTTTTATGTAGAAAGAAGAATGGACTGCCACGCGCAGGTTCGAAAGCATGGAGACTTGCTATTGACTACAGAAACTTAAATAGCATATCGAAATTCACCACGTATCCCCTCCCGATAACAGATGAAATTATAGGAAAGATACGTTCGACGAAATGTATGACTACACTAGACTCGACGTCAGAATATTTTCAAATTGCAGTAAAACCCGAAGATGTCGAAAAAATAGCTTTTATTACTACGTCAGGGTTGTATGCCTCTTTGAGAATGCCGTTTGGCTTAAACGGTATAGAAACCGACAATTCTGAAATTTTAGTGATCAAAAGTTATCCACCGCTAATTACGGCTAAGACGTTATCGTCCTTCCTGGGGATGTGTTCCTATTATAGAGTATTCATTAAAGATCTTGCAAAGATAATTGAACCCTTGTTGGTGCTTAAACGAAAAAGGACTAGGTTCACATGGACAGCGTAGGCGAATACGGCGTTTGAAGAATTGAAACACGCCTTAATCAACGCCCCTGTTCTTAAATTCCCGGAAGGAGATCAAAATTTGTAGATTGCAACAGAAGCGTCCGACTACGCAGTTGGTATTGTTCTTTCCCAAAATGGGCAGCCAATAGCTTTTTTTAGCAAGACACGTAATCAAACTCAGCGAAAGTACACTGCAACTGAGCGGGAAACCCTCGTGTTCCTACTACCGGTGCAAAAATTTTCCAATAACTGCGTATTCATATCACGCGTCAGTTAGTTGCCTTTACTCCGGTAAAAATCTTTCACCCAGGCTCATACGTTGGACACTAAAACTGCAAGAGTTTAATATGCTAATAAAACACACGCCTGGAGAAAGAAAATCTAGTTGCAGATGCACTATCCAGAATAAAGGTCGATGAAAACGGAAATACAATTAAATGTACGGTGCTAACTGCGAAAATAATTGAATCCCGAGAATCAATAATTACCGAATTAAAAACGGACAGAAAATTCAAAGAGATTTAAGCTTCTTTGGAAGATCCCGAGAATGTTGAACATGTAGACTTAATGGCTATTAGCAATAGGGCGGACCATCATGAAATTATCGATAAATTGCTCTTTTACACGAAAACAACCAACGGTAATCAAGAATTGCTGCCGGTAGTCCCAATGAGTGTACGCTTAAGTATTCTAGAGGAGCTCCATGACTCGAAATTAGGAGCCCATCTTGATGTTAGGAAAACGCTGTAACGGATCCACGAAGCCGTGTATTTTCCGCAGTTATACAAAGTTGTGACGGCGTATGTCAGGCCATGTCACTTCTTTCAATTAATTAACGACGTGAATTACAACCCCGCCGTTACTTAAATAGCATAAACAACTTTCTCAAGTGAATTGGTTGGCATTGATTTGCTTGGTCACTACCCTAGAACAAAGATTAATAAAAATAGATACTTGTTAACCATCATGGATCATTTCTCTAAGTAGGTTGAAATAATTCCCATTAAGCTGGCTGCAGCAAAAATAGTAGAAGATTTCTAAATAAATATGTTTTAAAATACTGGGCCCCAGAAAAAGTAAGATCAGATAATGGTAGACAATTTGTAAGTAATTTATTTGGAAACGAATGACAAAAATAAACATATCGCAAATTGGTATGTGATTCCAAGTTATAGGTAGAAACAATTTATGCATTATATCAAAAGAAATTTTTAAAATTCACCCGTACCCTATGTTTTACCTATATTTGTTACATTTACGTTATCTTTCAATGCTTTACAATATTTTTGACTATTTCTGTTATTTTTCCAAAGCTAAACTTCTCTTTTTGCTTTGGTTCAAACAACGTTGATCACAAGTTTTTTTGCAACGAGTAGGGAAAACGAGTTTGTTTCCTTCTGTTCTACGCGTATAGCATTTACATAACCAAAGTTAAATTCATAGTTATCAATACTGACATTTCTAGCCTTTCTTAGAAATAAACACTTTTTTTGGGCAAAGATATAAATTACAACATTAGTAAATAACTGTTGAAATGCATTTTTTTTTTATTTTCTCCAAAATATAAAGGGTAAAGTTTACGTTGTTTATACATTTTAAATGCTTGTAACTTCTTTAAAAATTAGAATATTTCAACTCGGTTTTTTTCATACGGTGTAGTTACGTATATGGAATATTACGAGAGTAAAAAAACAAATTCAATATTTTGGTTGATTTTTAGCTATTTTAAAGTTCACCGTCCCCTTAAATGCAGCAAAGGCTGCCAGAAATTCCCTTAATTGTTCTTCCACCGCTCGTGTAATTGACATTCAAAATTCCAATTCCTGACCCTAAAAATTGTTGCGTTCGTACGGGTTCGTTATGGATTGAATGCACGAGTCGTTAAAAAATTAACAAAATTTATTCTTTCCACAAGAAATAAATCAAAATGCTGAAATATTTCTTCAGAGATATTCGTATAATATCACATTATCTCAAACATTTAGTAAAACTCAGTTCAAGACAGATAAACTAATTCTATCTCACAGCGAAATCGCTACAATCAATAACAGCATTAAGTAAGCAAACAGCAGTTTGCTTTAAACAGCTACAACTACAACAAGAACTGAGATGAGGTGTTTTGTTTCGGCTTTTATAAGCTTTATAATTTTCAATAAAACAATCTCGTTTTTTTCTAGATATTTCTGGATGGTAACAGTAATTACGAGATATTGTTTTATTAAACATTAAATCACGCGGTCTTTTATTTTTCTTCTCTTTTTTTTCGACGTAGCTTTCTCTTCAAAAATCGTGTGCGTTGAACGGGAAATACAAAGCAATTTGAATTACAATTCTAAATAAATAGCCCAATAAGTATGAAATCCGTAACACTATTGTAAAATTTGTACAAACGTTAAGTTTTGGCCTAGCATGACTCTAAATACTTTGTATAAGAGTTGAATTGAATGAAAGTATAGGTTGAATGTGTTTAAAGTTTCGCTCTCCAGTTTAAAGTTTCGCTCCCTTTCGCTCGCTTTACTTAAGAATTTAAATTAAGCTCTATGTTAGTACATTAGATGTAGTTTTGTGTTTAAGGAGTCTTCTGATATCTGGAAAGTCAACAAATCCTAGCTGTTGGATAGTTGGTAGTGTAGCTGCGCAGAAATACAGCAATAAGACGCTCAGTTCCCTTAGAACAATTTCTGGGGAGCTTCGGGGGAAGAAGATTTAAAGTTTGGCGTGAAGGAAAGTGTTTGAGTGCCAAATGTAATTTCAATAATAAGATAATCATAGCGAAATAAAAAGCTTGCGAAAAATTTGATTAACATGATTTCCTTCCAGAGGACTGGAAGGATCAAGAATGAGAACCTATTCCACAGAGAAGAAGATGTTTGTTCCAGTCAATTTGTAAAAGAATTGTGAACATAAAATTCTTAGTTTTAGTATAGCTTTAGATTTTGTATAAAGTTGGCCCTAAACAGGAAAAGTTTTAATGATGAATTCAAGAAAGCACACTTGTTACAATCTGAAAACTTTGAGGACAAAGACTTTTTTTAGAATTTACACTCTTAAACAATGTCGTTTTCAGACCTTATTCTTCGAGTAGCTAAACTTTGGCGGGGGAAGATGTAAGGTTTATCCTAAGTTTATTAACAGTTAATTTACGTTTTGTCTCTTTGATACCTTATTCTAATTTCAGCTTACAATTTCCTGCCAGCATGTAAATTCAAAAACGCAGTGAATGAAAATGTATCTTCTAGTAATGTAACGACTTCTAGAGAGAGAGTCTGAATTCGTGACTAACGTGCGTTTGACATTTGGCTACATTCTCTCTTAACTATTACGCTCGGCCATACTTTAGTCCCTTGCTTGGCTTCGCCGATTAAATTAATATTTAGGGGCCAGCGACTTAGATTTCTGGTAGCTTCGGCTATACCTTTCAGATAGCATAGTTAAGCTAGTTTAATTTCATAGTTGTTTAAGTTCAAGCCCAAGTGGAGGCTTTGTGTAAGATCCAAGTATGAACTAATTGTATTTATTCTGAAAAATAAAGGTTAATTACCCCTTCTTAAAACTTATATGTTTTTTCACACAATTTAGCGATTATTCGCTTTCTAGTGTTTGTGGGGTTCTAAGACAGAAGTTTTGAGTTAAATAAGTAAAACTCCACAAGTTCTTTATATGAATGCAGGCTATAATCACGTCTTTATATAAATGGAACTTAAATGCGGAAAATATAGATTTTTGGAAGTTTCATACAACGGTTAACGGGGACGAAAAAATCGTGATATGCGTACAGATATACATTGTAATTTTGAAAATAGGAAAATCTTATCGTGGGTATCCTAATTCGTGATTATTCACTGAAAACTACCAATGAATTTTAGACCAAAAATATTACTTCTTTTATCTATGTATGTAGATTAGAGAGGGGGAAATTAAAAATATGATAAAAGTAAAATGATTTGTAAGGATGCTGCTTTAACGTTCCATATATCTTAATCTTAGGCTTACATGTTCCTGCTGTTGTGATTTTATGCCAAACATTTTACACCATCAAGCTTTATTTGTGTGAATAACTTTTGTTACCAGAAGTAGATTTGAACGAATGAGAATGAAAGTCTGTAAAAAATAATATGCGATGAAAATAACGAAAAGCTGTGTACCAGAAAAAGTTTGGCAAAAATCAGGTAAATAAATGTAAGATTCCTTCAAACTCTCCACTGCCAAACAGAATTGAAAATCCAAATCGTGAGCTATAAAAATTTTAAAATATGAAATCTTCACAATGGGTAACTCTCATATGAAAATATCGAGAAGGAAATCCTTCCTAACGGAGCGATTTTGAAGGAAAAGGCACAGGAAAGCGATAACGGTGAAGAATAGTCGGGCTAGAAAATGATGGCTAAAATGAAATAAAAAAAAGGTACGACGATATCATTTCCTCAATGTTTAAATCCGAAAGTTCTCAGTCGACTCAAAAAGCTAAAACTGAACATTTTAATAAAATGTACTATTTATCCACCTTATAGTATACTGAATAATAAAGCAATTTTTGTGTACTAGTGGCATTCTTCTGAAGGCACAACATTACATTTTTTATTTAAATTTTAATCAAAAGTTTGAATGATGACTTCAGTTAATGTACAAACTTCTCAGCCAATCTGTGTATACATACTGTATATCTATTTTAAGGAATTAAGAGAGGTCTACCTATAACATGTGCCGTAAGTTTAAGATTTAATTAGCCATTCATTATTCTCTCTTCATTTTGAAATTAAGACACATAGGAGTAATCTACATCAAGTTCTTTTAAATGCATGTTAACGTTTTCGGGAAACCGAATCGAAAATCAAAAATTTTCTGTCCCTACGACGTCCTCTAAAGCAGACTGCATATTTACCATCTTTGGATAAAGCGACATTTACTTGCATTTCATAAGCAGTGCTAACTTCTTCCTTCGCATAACGTTTTACTCACTCACGCACCAAGAATAACACACAAAAAGGTAATGTGATGATATTTTCTGCATTCATATTGAAATGTAAGTCCATGGAACAATTCACTAATCTCAGCTTTTCTAATTATGTCAGTTACATTTCCACACTAATCTTTTCTTTCTCATTTTTCATTTCATTTTCAGCCTAAAAGAGGCTATTAGTCTTGAAATGAGACCTTGCGTCTGACCACTACAAATGCGTCGTTTCACTTTTCAAATTGTTCACACCAGATGTTATCGCCCTGCATTACTTTCAAAGAAATTAAATAATGAAGCTTCTGTACGTATGTATATATGTTCCTCGCACTGTGAAATAAACGGTACCTAGAGCTATCAAATTTTGAATAACGTAGTCCTCCACTCGAGCATATTGCACATCGAAACGCGAATTTTGAATTTCATAATTGTTTCACTATTTATATCATATTTTGTAAATTTGTAATGAAGTTTTGATTAACAAACTCAACGATTCGGAAGAGAGCATTGGCAAAACACTGTACGGAATATAGTATTTTTATCTCCAGTGTGAGAGATTATCTAAAGGAAATTATACATATATGCTGTTTTTTTAATTTTTTTAATTTGCTGTTGAATTGAATTTTATAAGTGCAAAGTGCTAAGAACATTATATTTAGTAAATAAAGTTAACATAACAAACGTTAATAATAAAAAGACAAAAAAAGGTAAGCCTTTTTACTACGAAAATTGATGATAGCTATAATGAGATGAGAAAAGACCTAAAAAAGTAGAAAGTCCCATGCCAACACTTAACACTGGATCGGGAGGTTTAAACATATGCTGCCAGGTTGCTTTGAAATTTTTGTGATTCTGTTGTTGCATTGTATATAGCGTAAGAACACGGTTTTAATAATTAAGCTAGAAAGAAAAAAAAAAAACATGGGTTAGCAGGATTGAGTGTAACAGGGCACTGGAAGACTCCGAGCTCAACCCAGAGCATAAAATACCTTAAAAAATACTTTTGGTCCACATTAAACGAAACCTTTCAGTTTTTTTTTAAATTTAGTATTTTTATTTCTGTTCCTACGCTATCCTCTTCTTTTGTTCCTTTTATTTCCTTTCTTTCTCATAACAAGATAAATTAAGACCGTCAGTCCGAACTCTATACTAGTCTTCTCTCATTTGTTTTCTCTTTTTCCTCATCTTCTCCGTAAGAACATATTTTTTATCATTTAGCAGTTTTTAAATTACTAATCAAAATTGACAGGTAGCCCAACCACGTTTTACATGATCCTTTATTCGTACAGGAAAATCTTGGAACCAATCGCTGACTTTTGAGAATATATTAAATTTCTTCAGGAAACGAATCATAAACCGCATCAGCTCAAGGGCATTTAAAAGCCATGCAGGTACGATTGTAATCTAACGTTCAGCGGAGAAGTCAAATTTTCCAGTACTCCTCCAGCGCTAGAAGAATCATAAAGTATGTATTATAAAGTTCGTAATTCACAAATGTATGCAATGTAGAACAAATTTGTTATTACTTTGCTACCAAGTCGAAGCGCAATTTCTACCAAACGCTGAAGTCGCTGCTTTTCTATACCCTCAAGAAAAGACATTTCTTTTGTTTCATTCATTTCTCTTAATCTTAAATCCTCTAGCTATTTCTACAGTGCCAGCTGAATCTGCACAAAGGAATGTATCCTTACAAATAATCAACGATGTATTATGACCGATTACTTAATGAGGTATGAAACTATTTCACTAATTAAGAATCCCAGAAAGTAAGCAATATCCTAATTTTACGATGGGGAAGGTGTAAAATAAAGCTTGCTCTAATTTCTCTCAAGAATTCTTTATCCTTAATCTTTTCGAATAACACAATTTTTTGGCATCCGTGGCCTATCTTGTTATAGGCAAACAAGTTTTTTCATTCGTTCTTTAAAAGGAATTGAAAACAGGGCATTTACGCCCTATGAAATTTGAAATTTCTCAATTAAGGTCAATTAAGGAATATGCTTCGTCGCATATTCCTCTCAAGAAAAGCCGTTTTTATCATTTTTAAAACATTTTTAACATTTTAAAAAAATTTTATTAAAACATTTTGTAATCCTTCTCTTAATAAAGAAAGAAAGGAAGAAAAAAGGAAATCTGACAAAATTCAAATATCAACATCTCACCAGGAGGGTTTCTTAAGAATTTTTGGGTCTCTTTGAGAAGTTTACTAGTCTGCTATAGGAGTCATTTCTATTAATATTTTTTTTCTTTTTAACATTATATGTTAAAGATAATTTTCTTCTTACTTACGCACCATAAAATTCAACAGCAAAATGCAATATTTAAAAACATTTAACAACATTTAAAAACAGCATATCTTTAGAATTCCCATAGAGTGTTAATTGTACCCATACATTTTTTTTATATTCGCCACATCATTTCTTTAAAAATATTACATGAAGATAAAATTTTGTGGCAACATCCTTTTCTTCGAAAAGTAATTAGGACTCAAATATCTCAACAAAATAGAAAGAATTAATACTAATAGCGCCCTTGGTGCTAATAAACGAAAATAAGAAATAAACAATAAAAATAAGCATGTAAGTAACCCCCATTTCTGTATGAATTATTAAAGAGTTCCCTTAGATATAGATTTCCGTCAACGAATCAATAAGCAAAATAAAGAAATGCATAAAAGAAAGCAGTAATATTGCAATTTTACATCAGTACATTTTCTTAGCAGGTTCTGTTTAAGGCAAGTAAGGTAATACCATGGACGAAAATTAACTGCTAACCTACTAATACTTAAGAACAAGATTACTGTACTATAAAACGTTTTTACTCTTAGTTTACATGCCAATTTTTGTCCTCAACAGCATATGAAGACGTTAACACCAACTAATGCACTCATAAGTGATATAACGGATTATATATCACATCTCAGTACTGAATCCGAAAGCGTTAGATACTTTGAGTATCGGAATTCTGTTAGTTAAGTATTTTATTTACATTTGTTTGTACATTGCTTACTTTCAATCCGCAGCTTTCTCTTTTTAACAAAAACATCATTTTTTTCTTTCACTGAGCACTATTGTTCTGGCTATTGACCACAGCTGATGACAATTCTCCCCACTGTGATATCATTCTACTTCAATAAAACAATTCTTTTCAAATCGTTCGTACTGATAAGGACCCCTTTCTTAGCAACCTTATAAGTCGACACCGTCTATACTTGTCTCAGATCTCTGATTGAAAAGGAGAGTTTAATTAAGCACCACTTGACTGACAGTAATTATCTAAAATACAGTTGTCCTCAGTATGCTCTTCATGTCACTACAACATGTCTTTTCAATAGTCTAAACGGCCTAGATCATATTTTAATTCATATTTCCGGAATTCATATTCCGATCATATTTCTGAAAATATTATATTATGTTTATCATCATTTCGTTATTATTAAAGTATTGCCTAATAATGTCATGTATGTATAAACTTTCGATTTTGCTATATTCACTTAATTTATTCATTTATACTGAAGCAGCAGAAAAGAACAATCTTTTTTTTTTATTTATTTCAAACAGCTAATATTTCTAAATTTAACTGTGATGGGTATAAAAATAATTTTTGCGGCAAAAAATTTTTAGGTTAATTTCGAAGAGGTGGTTTTATCGTTTTTGGAAATTCCATGCATGTCTGACCCTGGTACTACACCACTCAAATGGACTGGATCGATAAAAACGTGAAGGCAAGAAACTTATCCGCGAAATGGCTTCAAACGGTCCCACATTGGGGATTGGTGACAACCGCTCCATTACGTCTATCCCTATATTTTTGTTACAAGAAGGTTAAAGCTGGATTCAAGAATTGTAAATCACTCACTTCAAAACGCCAGTAATCTGCTAGTAAAATTTCAAGAAGAATTATTTGGAGTATCAATTGACATGGATGAAATTTCATTCATGTCAATTAGTCATCCATGTCATTTAGGAATTTCTCAAAAACTAGTTAAACCAGTTTTGTTTTGAAATGCATAAAACACGGCACAAATTTCAACGCGTTTTGAATAGGCCACAAATTTATTTCCGTACTTTTGGATTACGGATTTATTCAGAGCGATATTTATACATTTAAGCATTAAAATTTCATTCTGAAAAATCCATATTGACTTCATGTGCCATGCAGTATTAAATGCCAAAGAAATTTTAAATCTTTATGTCAAAACGAAACGCATAATCTAGCTCACCAAAATGCATATTTTGTTTCTGTATATTAAATAATAATAAGTGATCAAAATATAAAAGACCCAAGGATTTGATTCTAGTTAAAAGATTCTTTTATATATTAGGAGATAAAGGTTTTCTCTTAAATTTATTTTATAATCTACGTATCTATATATTCCGAATCTGGTAAATGCCAGCATGCTTTTGATACAGCATATGTAAAGTCACTGCTTTAGAAGTAATCCAAAATTATCCACATTTTTATAAAAACATTTTATCTCATATTAACAGTTATTTCTTCTCTGTGAATCCTATTACAACTGAGAACGTACAAATAACAACGAAAATATTTGGCGTCGCAGCATAATATACTTTCAGTACTGTAACACAACAATATAACAATGCTGTTATGATGATATCCTTGTTGCACATTGCGTAATGTGTTTAAAAACGTAATGTGTCATATTAAATTATTATTATCTTAACACTCTTTTTGACAATTAAATGTTTTGCCAACAATCCTATCTCGTCTGTGCTGCTTTAAATTAGTACTTTAAAATCATCATAGAAATTTTCTAATTTTTCTTTTATTTTAGGTAGTAAAATAGGTTAGTTCTAAAATGTATTGAGACGTTTGTTCACGTAATAGCGTTCGTGTCCCAAATCTCAGGGTATGAGTGTCAGTCTTTCAGGTCGAACGTCATTTGATAGCTGGTTTTTGATATTAGCACACGTGCAAATAAAATGGTACATCTACTGTTACATTTTATACTAAGATGTAATGTATTTCAGCATGAGGATGAGTAATGTTCCGTGAAATTGCACTTCATTAAACAATTATTTTTCAATGAAGGTTCAAATGCTCCGTAGTGGTGTGATTAATTACTTGTTTTTTGTGGGCAATATATGTTACCAAAAGCACCATGTAAAAGATGGTTCACTTCTTTCGTTCGGGAAATTTCGATGTTCAAGTTGCTCCTCTAAGATACTCCTCTGATGCTCAGAATGATCATTCCAGGATGCTCAAGATGGTGATCGAGATACTCCTGGATGCTCCAACATGCACGGATGCCCTTCGTGCTATTTTCTGTACGGCGATAGCTCGGCCACGAGCTCTTCAGCAAGGTAGAACGACATATTCGGATCTATGATGTCGACAATTAGAGCAATTGAACCTAGAATGTCAAAGGAAAGTGCCGAAACTTGTCAACAGAAAGGTTGTCGTATACCACGTTGACAACGCTAGACTATATACGTGTTTAACGATGTGTTAGAAGTCGAGACATTGGCTGGGAGATTTTAATGCATACACCATATGTCCGTGCCATACTATCATTTGTTTCTATCTCTAAAGAACTTAATGGTGTTAAGTTCGTTTTAAAAGAAGCCCATGAAAGACATGCATCACGATTTTTTTACCATGAACCACAGAAATTCTATAGAAACGGGATTATAGTGTTGCCAAAAAAATGGCTGACAATGCACTTTGCATATGCACTACTACTCATGCAATATTATACTGTTTGTTCTTCAATAATAGTAAACATATTCGTTATTCTGGCCTTAAAAGGATCAGTATGGTTTAAAGAATCCAATATTATAAGAGAATTTCCGAAAATTATTTCGAGAATTATTTATCCGCTCAATAAATGAAAGTAGTAGCCATACATTTTTCCTAGTATACAGATACTACTGTTAGTTTCAAAATATTTGTTTTAGAATGGATATTATAGCAAACACAGAAAACAAATTTATTCCAAAATGATTTTGCTCGAATCATTATCTTACCATTCGTAGTTTCATATTGAGATTTTTAACAGATATTAGCACATGCAAATACGAGTATATACAAAAATACACGAATCTGTATTCATTTAACTGCTGGCCAGGAATATAATATTAAACGTTTTACACGATGCTCATAGCTCTAAATATTATGTTTTATTTTTTGGGAAATCTATCCCTGTTACTCAGAATTCATAAACATATGTGCCTTATAATCATATATTTAGACCAAAGTTGAACGCCTTCACACTCATAAGAATTTTAAACAATGTTTTCCTAAAGTAAACTTTACTAGGAAACAGAATTCTGGTCAGATAACTGAGACAGTCCATGACAATACTGTGAGGTGTAAACTACTAACAATAAAATCGAAACTAAGACAAAGAAAGATTAAACAAGCATAGCAATCACTGAATTGCTAGGAAAGACTCCGAGATTTCCAATCACTGAAACTTGGATACTAGTGGGAAAAAGTGCCGAGAACGAGACTATCATTAGTGATAGATCAATCAATGTCAGCTGAATCGAAATGGAAAACTTTTTGATAAAAAAAGGATGAAAAACTGTACAGAAGAAGATCTACGGACAGAGAGAGAGAGCGATGAAGTATCCTTGAACAAAACGGATGTGGTAAACTTTTTAACTTCTGAAGAAAAAACGTAATGCGTCTTATAGCAGAAATTTGGTTTCATGGGTCTACCACTCTATCCCTTTAAAAAATAAGAAATAAAAAAGCCACTTGTGTTGTTAAATGTTTAAAATGAAATATGATTTTTCAACCTAGAACGGATTCTTCCATATGTGATATAAAATACGTTCAGGTATCTTCAAACGTGTAACGACTTAAGAGGACTATTTCTCATCTATATCAGCAAAGAAAATTCCAATAAAATAGGACGTCATTTTGTGTAGATTTCTCTGTATCTAACTTTAATAAATTATTTTTTATCGCCACCTAACCTCTGATGTATGAAACACTCACACAATCATATATGTATAGTGGCAGTACTATTTTAAATGGCCGCCTGGATTAACACGCTACTCCACGTATCATTTCACTTTTTCACAATAGAAAATTCATCAGTTTATTTTTAAATGTCTAACCTTATTTTCCCAACACTTTAAGCTTGAGCTTTTACTAAATTACTATTATTATTGATAATAAAAGCTTAATCGACAAATAGTCATAAAAATGTTTCGATGAAATAAAAGACTATAGCAAAATTCTTCCTCCCCATAAGTAGCTATAGCAAGTCCCATTTTAAAAACGAGATCTAATTATCGTTATCAAAATGTTACTTGTTCTTGGTAAAGTGCTGGGAATTCAGATCATGCTACTCATCATTATTTTATCTTAAATATAATAAATGACATCACTTTAGAAATAGGCCTGAAGATACATATATACAAAGATGGATTTTATGAGAAAGTTTAACCTTATTTTAAATTTAAATCTAATTTGAAACATTTTTCTGATTCAGTGGCATGTATTTAAACTTTTAGCTCTTAATCTAAGTTTAAATAGACTGTTTTCTTTTAAATATAAAAAACTCAAATATGTAACATGGACGTAGCAGAATCAAACGTGATACAGGAATGATGCTTACATAGCACAGGCTTTAATGAAAACTGTTTTGCTAAGTCATTTGCTCAAGCCAAGGACGTTTTAGAATATGATTTTTGCTGCTAAAAATATGTCCTAAAATTCATTGGAAAATGGCCAAAGTTTGAGATATAGTACATATAATTTATATGGATTTAATTTACTTGAACGGTATAAAAGAAAAAAATCAAATTTACAATTTTGTGAAACGTCATAAAAATAATACGCAAAGCCAAATTGACTGTATTTTAAAGCAAAGCATTATAAAATGAAGCGGGTCGTACGTAATTAAATATTTCTTACTTTCACTGAGTTGAATTTATAAGGAGAAAATCCTATTTTAGCATTTAAGATTCAACCTTTGTCTAGCATTATTTGAAAAGCACATACAAAAACTCTCAGAATACCTTGACATGGATTCACAGTCTTCAGGTATAAACTATTTCCCGTTCACCTTGTCAGGACTGAGTGTTCTGTGCATACTTTTGGCGAACATGGTTGTGATAGTGTTAATGTTCTGATCTTGAACAGGGAGCTGAATGCAGCTATGTTCAGTAGAAGTGGTAGAATAACTTCACGCAAGGAGGGTTTAAAATTACCCTTTTATTAAACTATTATTTACAGCCTCTTCTCAACTCGGAAGGGATAACAGAAAATAATGACCGCACTTGGGTCTAAACTGAACAATCAAATAATTTAAAATAAAATTAAGTAGAAAAGTAAGAAGTCGTTGCTCTCAGAGCCATAAACGCGAGGTTGGCCTCTATGCTAAACTATCAATTGTGCGTATCAAGATTTAACTAATACTAGCGCACTTAGATTACTTCAATAAGTATTAGAGTAACAGCGCAAGGCTTAGAATTTAAATACTAGCTAGTCAGACGAACGTCGAACAGAGCCGCAGTGATCTGAGACTAAAAGCTCTCTCACACCGAGAAGTTCCTTGCTAACCTTTAAATACAAAACTTGGCTCCACATCAAATTAGCATAAAGCTGAAACGCGCGCTCATTCTAACGGAAGTTGAAATAAGAGTTCACAGGAAAGAGAAATTAACATAAAACTTTGTTAGTTTAAACTAAAACCTTACAACCTCATTTAACCTGCATGCTGTGGAGGAGTCCTGTGGCAATTAAACGTTACTATCGTATGCCTGAAATCCAACAGTTAACAGACGCGTAATATTAGATAAAAAAATTATTACTATTAATGATAAGCAATGCACCTGACAGTGATTTAATACAATATTCTATTTTTCGTTCATTTCTTCGTTATTTATAATGTGTTTGATTATTTTTTCGTTTTGAAATCGTATATAAATATTTAACATTTTAATGCTGATACAGTTATGAACGAAAATATTCTGTCAGAGCAAAAACATAAGAAACGAATGATGGAAGTACATTGGATCGCTTAGTTTCAATGGTAAGTATTTTTCAACTTTATATTTTGGTACCCAACGGAGCTTCTCATATTTATTCAGGAAGAAGACGGAGCTTGTTTAGATTATAAAGTTCGTGGTTATTTATGTGTTATTTTTTTTAATTCACTTCTTGCTCATTTATAATGCATTTGATTCTTTTCTTTTCTGTTTGAAATCATGCATAAATATTTAACATTTTCGTGCTGATACATTTATTAACGTATACTATGTCAGAGAAAAGTAGAAGAAAGGAAGGCCGGAAGTATATCTGATAGCTTAATTTCAGTGATAAATCATTTTTAACTCTCTATTTTGGTATCTAAACTGAGGTTCTCCTATTTATTCGGTAATAATGAGGATTTGAGATAAGTTTCAAAGTTCGATATTATTTGTATATTATACTTAATTTTCAGAACATACTGTAAAACGCCTAAATACATTGTTTTGAATATTTTTTAAAAACACGCTCCTTGCGAATAAATACACTTATTGCGATGTGTTTTAATGCAATCATAGAAGCCTTTTTTTGAAACAACAATAAAAATTGGAATCTTTACTGAATCTCATTAAAACTCTTAAAACGTTTATCATTCCTGTTCGTATTTTAATTTAGGATATACGGAATTAATAAGATGAGACATTCCGGTGAATATTAAGGATAATCATTCATGGTAATTTATATGGCGTCAAAATTGCTATTTGGTCATAGAATGATGATAGAGTGGTTGCACTGAACATCTGTAATCTCAGCTGATTTGGTAACAGTGCAGTGCATTGTACGAATTTATGACGCAACTAATACCTCACTTATTAGTAAAAAATGGAAGTATTCAAGAAATCAATTCATTCCATGTCCAATATTCCCATGTCCTTTTTGCGTATTCCTGTGAAAATGCATCGTTTTGTTATCTGTGTTTTTCGAATTGTTGAATCTTTACTTCTCGTATTAATTTTGGATTACGCAGATAAGGGAATTAAAATCCTTGGTAATATTAATTTTGAATATTAAATAAACGTCATTCTTAAAACACTAAATTGATAACCAAAACTTCACGTTTTTGTATATGCCTGGATCATTGTAAGAACATATCTGAATTTTAAAACATGGTAATACTGGACAATGAAAAGGCAGCTACATTGTAAAAACAGCAAACGGTCGGTGCGTTGTGAAAGCAGTCGGCTTTTCTACCATTACATCGTATTTCTCTTATAAAGCAATTTCGATATTACGTTATCTCTTATACAGCAAATTCAATTTTACCTCTTATTCATGCTTCTAAACAAATCCAGTAACAATTCGTATATGAAGAAGACTAGAAACACCTAACAAAAGAAACTTTAGATGGCGAAACTATAAATAAACGATTGAAAATGGGAAAAAGGAAAAAAAAAATAACTTGCTAACAAGCAGAACAATGCAAATATGAAGATTTGTAGACTTAATTTGGCTTTTTTAGACTCTATCACCTGTCATTAAAATAGATACTGCCGTAAAATTTGCAAGCCATTTAAACATTATAACACACTTTTTCGCCTTATATAACTATTTTGTTGTTGACATAGCACCGTTGAAAGCACTAATAAGTGTCATCACAATTTTTCACTTACTTTCAACAACAGAGTCCCAACCATGCACTTTCTTAATACTTTTCTCCCCCCCTTGCAATATTTCTCACTTTACATAATAAATTCCTTTAGGATATGGTACTAAACTTTAAATTTTTTAATATTTTTATTTTTACTATATGCCGAAAAATATGCCTTCTTGCCTGCTGGCCGAATTGCTTGTTTTTGCCTAGAAAGTGTACTTTTAATTGTAAAAATTGTTTTTTTAATTGTTTTAACTGCATTTCCTGTTTTATGCTTTTCTATATCTTTCAATTTTTAATGAAGATATTTTGAGTTTTTATGTACTTTTGCCTTGCCGCTAAGTGAGAACTGCGTTAATTTAATGAGAAATATATGTCTAATGCAGCGATTCTCAAACTGTGGGGCGCGCCCCCTTTTTGGGCGTGATAACCCTACGTGGGGCGGCGCGAGCATATTTGGAAATTGAAAACTAAAGATTATTTAAAAAATTATTAATTTACTAAAAGGAAGCAAAATAAATTACATTCTGACATAATAAATAATACACATTTACAGTGATACAATGTACTTATAAATGTATCAGCACTGCACAATGTATTTGATAATTAATTTATCAATACTAAACTAAGAACAGGTTTAATAATTACTAGTGACTACCATGAGCTTGTCTTGTAGTGCAAAGTTAGTCAAAGGAAGGTTTAATATTAGAAATTGAAACTTTAAGTTCTTTTTTTCTATGTTTAACCGAGATCTACATTTTGTCTACAGAGCAGCCACCGCAGAAAATCCCGTTTCACAAAGGTAGGATGTTGGAAATGGTAATGGTATACGAAATGGTAAAGTTTAGATTACAATTTGTCCCATTTATAAAATTAGAAAGGAAATGTAACATAATACTTATCCTATTACTTAAAAGTAACTTAAAATATATGTTACTTAAAAGTAACATATACTATTATGTTACTTACTATACTATACTATATGTTACTTACTACTATATGTTACTATACTATATCTTACTTACTACTATATATTACTATACTATATCTTACTACTATATGTTACTATACTATATGTTACTTACTACTATATGTTACTATACTATATCTTACTTACTACTATATGTTACTATACTATATGTTACTTACTACTATATGTTACTATACTATATGTTACTTACTACTATATGTTACTATACTATATGTTACTTAAAAGTAACATATACAAAATTTAACACTTACCTTGATAATTTGCACGGTTTACAATAGGGGTCGTATTGTAGCTTTACCGTCATTAAGTACATTACTTTGCATTCAATACATTGTTATTGTATGGTGGGGGAGCGCGATGAAAATTATGGTTAAAAATTGGGTCTCAAATACTGAAAGTTTGAGAAGCACTCTTCTAATGAAATTCGATGAAATAATTTTAAATGAAATGCAGGAAAAATGCGTATAATTTAATATTCCGTATAAGGATGTCATGTGAAGTAAACATCAGATTCCTTACTATTTTATTTTAATAATGGGATTGGTTAAGTGCTTAAGTGCACTTAACCAAGTGGACTAACTGTTCTGTCGCAATGTCTTAAAAAACATGAATGCATTTTCATTTCCGTATATTCTACGCGCATTTTAAAGTAGATATGAAATAATTTTATTTTGCTGCCTTTTGAGACCATATTTTTTGGAACATATTCTCTTTATTCATAGGTAAAAATTCAAAAAGAAAATGCTAAACTTCATTTTATTATACAATATTCAGAGATAAATGAATGGCGCTTCCATTTTTCTTCATGATCTCTAATAACACGAAATAAAATACAAATGCTATTTTACTCATGCAAAAATACTACTGAAATAAATTGTGAAAAGCATGGATTAGTCACCAGATATAGTTATTGTAACGGATGAAAAGAGAATACCTTTATATCATGGTAGTCGCGAGAAAAAATACTCGACGCGTGAAAGAAAAGTATTAGCAGCTTGGTAAGAAACTGAAAATAGAAGAAGTGAAAGGAAGCGGAAGGTTATTATGCTTCTTTCTCAGGCAAGCGATAATAGTAATAAACTTACCTCCATTCCTTTCTGCCCAATAGTTTTTTTTCCAGTCTTTTTTGGCGACGAAACATGTTTCTTTTGCCGATCATTATAACGCGTTTGCTGCATTATTTATAGAAACTCAGGGATCTTGATTTATACTTCTTTGTGAAAATAAAGAAGAAGATTTTGTGGAAACATAAAAAGCAATTTATTATTATGCATTACTTTCCCATATTATATGTGATAAATGTGTGGTCTAACATCATTTGTATCTAATATTAATTAAACTTCCTTCCTTAGTTTCTTCAGGAATTTCAATAGGCGTTCTTACGTACGTACCTAAAGCAAAGTAGCAGTTCCAGCGTCTGCAGCTATCTAAATTGATTGTCTCCAATACAATAAACCTGTGAGCTACTTTAAAATTTTAAGTTGTTTGGAAAGCTATCTAAATATTGTAATTCATTTCTACCGTTTATCATATTAATTAGAGTTAAAATATGCTAAAAACATTATGGATAAGCATAAAATAAATTGTAATGCTAGATTTATGTTTATATCCTTCATCAAACAACTTAATAATGCATAATAAAATAGTTTTAAAATGTTAAAACGAAAATAGTGGTTTGAGTCCTTTAAATATCACAGAGCTTTCGGCCTAAGGGAGTGATGTCTTCGTGGAAGGCTCTCTGAGGGAAATTTAATCGTATTAGCGTTGGACATGCAGAAAAACCCCCAAAACAACAGAATGTTTTAACAAGACAAGATCTTGTAAAAAGAAATTATTATTCGGGCTGATGTGGTGAGGGCTTTTTAGCCAATAAATACTAAAAACTTAGGTTTTGAATGTAGTGAAGTTGTTTAAATACTTCAAGACAATTATCAATCAAACCAATTTCACTGTAGTATTCAAAAGAACCCCTGTTTTAAGACACGTTATGTGGTGCAACAAACAAAATAGTAAAAATTATTAACAACATGCGTGCATTCGATCTCTGTGCAGACAACAGACCAAAACTCAGAATCGAAAATTCTTTCAGTAGATTTATCCGTAAGAGATAACAATGCAATAATGCGGTCCTTTCCGCTTATTTCTTATTTTTATACCGTAAGAAAAAAAATGCCACGTTCTTCCTTTCCTTGAGATCTTATTTCTAGGATTTTGTTGGGGTTTATTTTCTTGAACGTTAATATGGTGAATTGTTATAAAATATATTGCTATACATATTATTGGTAAATCATTCCAGTAGGTTCTAGCAGAAACTTTCTTCTCTTAGACTGGATAACAAGAAATTGCAAGCAGTTTTTATTCAGCAGTTGTACTTGAGATTCTTACTGTTGCCCCTGTCTTAGTTATTCTATGTATATTTATGTACTGAAATACGTTTATGTTACTTAGAGTAGGAAATATCTTTTCTAGATGTACCCTTCATTACGTTCCTTTAATTAATATTTTATAAAAAAATGCTGATTCCATGTTATAATTCTTTTAGTATAAATTAGAAGAAATTTGCTATGTACACAAATGTAAGTAGCAGAGAAAATAGTTTGATGTTTAAAAAGTGAGTAACGCGTTTGACGACGAAATTATGTCTCATTATGTACCACGAAAGTATGTAAATTATTGGCTTGTAATCAATAAACTACAAATTAAGGGCAGACTTTGCTATTTATTAGTTTCAGCGACAAGTACATTTCTTTCATCACCTTCATCTTGCAACCGCGTTTTTTTCAATGGTATTTTATTAAACGTGTGTAAATTGAGAATGCTACTCTGCTACTCTCTGTTCATTTGAAGAAATGAGTAAACTGAATATTAAATTGTGAGAACGCATCAAAATTTTAGAAATATCTGTATTAAATATCTGCTAATGTATCTAATGTCTGCAATTATCCAAAAAGCCGTAATTTGTTCCAACAGCGTTGAAAGCATAAAACAAGTAAATTTTAACATCTAATTTTAATCAAATGTTTCTTCATAATTAGCGCTGTTGAGTTAATGCAGATGCTACTCAAATTTTTAACGTGTTCTGCTAAAAGTTTTAAAGTTTCAATTATAGATGTCAGCCGATAGAATAGCTTTAAGTTCATAAAATGCCTGTATACGTTTTGACAAAATCTGACACCTGTCTCTTTTCTTTCTCAAAAAATAAGATATACATTAAACTTTGTTACATATCGTTTTTCTAAAAATTAATTTTAAATAATTTTAATGTCCACAGTTTTAATCTTTATAGTTGGATTATTTTCTTACGTGCTAAAGTGATGTAATAGGAATGCCAGAAGAGTAATACGTTGCTATTCCCTTGGACTTCTTAGTTGTGGTTACTTGCCGACATAATTTTGCATAGGTATGGTATGCCAAAAGATCTTGTAGACATTCCCATGAAAAATTTTTTTAAACTGGCAGTGGATGATATATTTCTACTGCACTTTTCTCCAGAGTATCCTCTAGTTTTCAAATGAATTTACGTTCAGTCTTCATGATAGAATTTCAGCAGGCTAAATTCAAGGGAATATTCCTCGGACAGGTAGTCCCTCCGTAATCGCCCAGGTCACCTAGGATCACCTAGGATCTGTGACAGGAGCAGTTATCCTGTCGTGCACTGCGTTCCATGACAAAAATATATGTAGGAGAGTGAGTAACCACCTAGAAGATTTACTTTGATTCAATGTAAGTCCTATTGAAATGCGAGATTATAGCAATCATTGCCGATGGAAAACATACAAAACCATCACTGAGATGCCATGCCTTTTTACAGTTCCCATCTCTATAGATTCACGAGGCTGGCTGGATATTCTTAGCCTACCGTCAGCGAGATGAACTCTGAATTAAGGCTGAACATTCCATGCTCTTCTATTCCAGCTGTCGATTGTAACGCCCAATGCTATGTGCGGTTTATAAGAGCCTAAACGCGATAGCTTGCAGTGTTAAATTGTGTTGGGCTTCTGAAGCCGACATGAGGTAGCGAGCGATACATATTCAATCTATTGACTGTGCAACTGAAGCTCTCGTTCAGCTGAGTAGTCACCAGAGCTAAGGTATGGTGTTGCTGGCTACATACGATACGGTTGAATTTGTGAAAATCGAAGTCATTTAGGGCTGCTTCTTCTTTAAGCTTTGTTCGATTGCATTTTCGCTTTCCGCTATTCTTGTGCTTTCGTCATATTCTTTCCATTATGAAATGAGAAAATCTCAACACATCGATTCTCGAACTATTTCTGAGCCGTATCAACCTCCTATTATTTTTCTCGCCTGAAAGATTCTATGTCACGAAATTTACTCATTATGTCGCTTTTAACATTTGCTTGTACAGCTGAAATTACAAAAAGGCTTATAATTTCAGCCATACATATCCAGCAGTAGCCTTCGTACATGCGCAGAAATGAAGTGCTACGATATCTGCATGAAGAACGTCTATTCGTAATACAATGTAATTTAGTAAATCTGCTACTGTTATAAACAACATAGCGTAAATAATATACCTATAAATAATACTGTTGCTTGTCTACGGTTGGTGTCTACTGAATGCAAACAGCTTAGGTTAGATGGTAGGTTGATAAAATTTATTTTATCAAGATAAACACTTCAGAGACCTGAAACTTTCCACAAAAATAGTCGTCCAATTCTTCACAATATCACAAAATACAATCAGTAGTTACACTTCAAACTGCTATGAGCGTTAAAGACAACGAAATGTAAAGTGCAGCTAAAGAAGGGAGCTATACATTGAACTCACGCTAAACTAATAGCTAACAACAACAGTAACTAGACGACTGCAAACATGTACTCCTCTCCGGCCTTATATATAGTTTTTAGCCTGCCGCCAAAATATTTCTGTAAGTTTCTGATTTTAGAAATTACTGGAAAGCTGAGGTTCGAATTAGGGTTACAGTTAATATAGTCATCAATTACATTTCTTCAATTAAGTACCTATTATGGTGATACAGGGACTAGACCAAAAATATCGCCAAATTCGGCGACTTTAGGCCATTACTCGCCAAATTTGGTGACAAAATAAGTCGCTAAAACCGTTCTCACCTTGGCGATATCTGGCAAAAATTACCGAGATACCCATTTACGCAATGTTAAATGGACTCCTTTATTCGTACTTTTTCGGCATAGCTTCTCTCTAGCTACTTTGCGTTACATTGCACAGAAAAATACAATAATTCCACGTATAATTCCTCAAAAATTATTTATCTATGCACAAATTTCGTAATATTGCCGCCTCCCAAGGACTGCGCGTCCAGTATAAAAGAATAATTTCAGTAAGTAACAAATCTATTACTAAATCAATAACTGAGTACATAAACTTATAAATTTAGAAACCAATAGGACCATGGTCTTATATTATTTACATTAAGTACACTATGGAGACTGCGTGCTATGGTCATAGTAAGGGTAATTGTCGTAATGAACGATTTTTTAGGCTTAAAATTCGATGACTTACGGATCCGAATGACGAGGTCTTTCAGCCTGTTTTCCTTTTGTCTAAGGACCATCTCAAGATGATGGAGTTTAAGTGACAGATCTTTTCGTCAAATGGGATTGCACAACCAAACCTTGTCACCTTCGTTGGTTCAGTGACCTGCAGCTCTCGTGTCGTATCGGGTCTTTTCCGCTGCTATGTTGAATCGCTCTCGTGCAAAATTCTACATCAGTTCAAACCGGGCCTGAAAATCTTGGACGCATTCCTTAGGCGATGAAGGAGCATCTGGAGGGCGACCAGACAAAAAATCACAAGGCAGAAGACGGTCCTGAATGAAGAGTATCTGCGGTGGGGAATAGCCGGCAGTACCGTGGACAGCACTGCGATAGGCCAGTAAGGACAGTAGTAATTTCTTATCCCAGTCCTTTTTCTTTCTGGAAACCACCAATGAGAGGTTATTAAGGATGTTTTGATGAAACTTCTCTATTATGGCGTCTGACTGGGGATGTAAGGGTGTCGTCTGAGTTTTCGCGACACCGAGTAGTTTGCAGAGTTCTTTAATTAAGCCGAGGCAAAATTTTATTCTTGATTGAAGTGTAACTGAAGAGACAGTCTGAACCTGGATAACCAATGCTGTGTGATTACCTCTGATATCGTAACAGCCTTTTGATTAGGAATACGATATGCTTCAGGCTACTTAGTGAAGTAATCACTGACAACGAGGATGTATTTGTTGCCATTAGTAGTTCGTCGCAGAGGTTCCAGGATGTCAAAGGCAATGAGTGCGAAAATTGCTCCTACGTTGAAACGTTGATGCTTTTCTCGACTGCGTTTCGTCAGTTCTTTCTGACTCACACAGGCATCGCCAGATTGGCACCATTTTTACCTTATTCCAGTAGA
>KK118928.1:103603-128249 GCA_000611955.2 Stegodyphus mimosarum
GCTCTCGTATTCTATGCAAAGACTTCATTATTCTGAAACGGCCTCCTCTAGGCCTTGTATGTGGTTCTTTAGGGACGTCCGGGATATGCGATTTTGCAAGTATCAGCTGCGCCATAATGCCTTTCCATCATACGATTCCCGATCTTCCGGTGCAAGACACCGTTTCGAATATGGCCCAGGAGCCCACTATTGTTATGTCATTGGACTATACATTAAAATGTCCTGCCAAGTAGGTTTCCTGTTTAAAGATTCCATTAATTTCAATTTTGTGTTTAATGTCACTGTCTTCCAACTGGTCTTTCCTGACTTCTTCGTCACTCCAGCGGTCTAGGCCAGACGATTTTGAATTCGTAACTTAAAGTACGACACGATTAAGCAGCTCGTATTTCGCTTCGATCAAGGAACAATATTGGTAGCGTTCTGGGTAGGGTGATCTAGACAGGTCATCGACATTCTCCAAATATTCCTTTGGAGTCCAATCCGACTATGCAAGGATCTGTAATATCTGCCACATACTCCGTGTGATGATAGGCTACGCTTCCAACCGCGATGTTAACATTTAATTTTTCGTCGATGTCGATCTTCTCTCTGCGCAGTTTAGATGGCAACTCAGGATGGCGTCTAAATGAGTTAATATTTAAATTGTTGAGCTGAATCTTTCCGAATGATGGAAACATAGGCTCCCGTATCGATGTTCATATTGCAAGGAACTCCATTGATATGCCACATTATGAAGCGTTCATTATTGCTGAGACTCACTGCAGAAACCTGAAACGCTTTACAAACTCCGCTCAGCGATATGGCCACTAATTTCTTTCCTTCGTCTTTACTGGGGAGTGGTCTTATTTTCCGTGCTCTTGAGTAATTTGCTGTTCCTTCGTACATGGCCTTCAGAACCTCAGTTCAGCACTTTTGGAACGGTTTCCTGTCACTCCTAATCCGTCTCACGCCACTGACTTCTCTGTTTAAATCATCTATCTTGCTTTTTGTACCCTGTGGGTTTCTACAGTTCCTTCTTACGTGACCTTCAGCACCACATTTCCAATACCTTAGATCTGTTTCTTCTCACCCGTATTCCGTATGAAGCTATTGACTTGTCTGATTATGTCTTTAGAAGAGCAGTCACTTGGTCAATTGGCTTCTGGACTTGAGCAGCTTTGTCTGGGTGGCGATCGTTACTTACTGGACTACCACGAATTTCATAGCTTACACTAGAACTCCTTTTAAGTCCTTGATATCCGCCATTCGTAAAGTTTTCTGTATTTCAGGATCACGAATGCCATCGACGAAGTACTGCAAGGACAGATGTCCCTTGTTTCTGTCTGGCACTCCGAAAAGGCGATGTGAGACAGTCTTTCAATATCCGTGGCGAGTTTCTGCGATATTTCCGTGGGCTTCTGTTGAGAGGATTTTAATTGAAGCCTGTCTTTTAAACATTGAAGTCTTTTAAACATTTCTTCCCTAAGCGCAGCTCGAAACCGCCGGATAAAGCTTCGAAGAGCCGTTGCGTTTCGAAAAGAGTCTGAAGGATATATGCTGCGTCTGCTGTCAAAGAAGTGACGAGATGACAGACCTTAGCTTAGGAATCCCATTCTTTCGCTTCCGCAATTATAGAAAATTGTGTCTTATATACTTCCCAGGAGGTCCTACCATCATATATTAATTGCATTAGAGGGGTACGAGAAGGCATGTGTAAAACTTTAAACCCATCAGAATTGCTTCCTGCTGTTGCTCAACAACGTTTATCAGGGTATCAACGCTTTTGGCAACCGCAGAAACTCTGTTATCAAATTGTTGTTAGATTTTTTTTGAAAGGCAGAAAATCGTTTTACTTCGTTGAACGAAGCAAAAGGGAAGTATCGCGAAAACTTTCGGGTATCATATTTCAACGACAATATACATTTTGACCGCTGTCGAATGTAATTTAACGATGTTTTTGCTTGGCATCTGTACTTAAGGACAGAATAAAAGACTCTTTTACCAAAACAAGTTGTAAAACTGAGTTAAAATGGATTCTGAAGAGAATTTTCATAGCGTCCGTGCGTACGTACGTACGTACGTATGTATGCATCTCACATAACTCAAAAACGAGTAGCCTCAGAACGTTGTAATTTTGTGTATAGGACTGGTATAACATGTAGATGTGCACATCCTATATTGGTTGCAATTTCTATGAAGGAAACGAGACAATCAACTGATTTCTTGTTTCGGTGCAAATCATGGGCCCTCTACGTGAGTTGTACGTACTGACCTCTTAGACAATGAGAATATGAGTGCGGGAGAAGGCGACAATTACTTATATAACATATTATTAAGTTCACCTACTAAATATCAATGATGTATTCATGTAATCATGTATGAAGGAAATAAGTACATGTACTACAGTAACTGTATATAAATTAGGCCCACCAGCGGCTGAGCGGTAAAGACGCTGAACATTGGTAGTTCGGTCCGAGGTTCGAATCCCGCGAACGGGCTGGCTGCATGGGCGTTTTCGTGGTTTTCCCCATGTTAACGTGTATACGAGCCAGTTTCCCTTACAAAGTCCTCCACGAAAGCATCCCTCCCTTTAGGCAGATAGCCCTCGTGTGCTTTGCCATAACTGAATAACCTAACCTAACCTAACCTGTATATAAATTTACATATGGAAATTGATTTTACAATTGAAAGTTTCAGAGATCCATCTAATCTCGATATCATGCTTTTTTCCCCACTTCAATGAATTAGCATGTCAATAATTTTACTCATAGGCAAAGGATGCAAGGTAATAAATATACTGCATATTGCTCATATTATGCTCGGTAACTTTCGCCGATATGAGAAGGCTACAGAAGCCAATCGACAGACAGTTTAAGTACACCCAGATGATATCAATCTAACAACAACAATCTAACAATAAATCTATCAACAGAGCTAAGAGTTAGAAACTTTCGAAGTGAAAATAATCTTTTGAAGGAAAGCGTGAAAGAAAATTTTCTCATGCTAAAGGCTTGTATTCTACTTGAATTTACAGTTGAAAAACGCCAGATTTAAAAACTGAAAAGTTGCATAAAAGAAAGCTGAAAGTTCCAGAAAAGGATCTATCCAATATCAGCTATTAAATTTACAAATCATTATTTTCTTCTTACTTTTTGTGATAATACTGCATCACCTTCCGATCACATTAATACTCGTTGCTTTTGTTATATTTAGTCAACATAAATAAACTATTGAACCATTCTTTTCATCTGATATTTATCAAAACTTACTAAATATGACCTAATTCTTAATCTTGTTGAATCACTTCACATTCCTAATTTAATTAAAATTCAGACATAATAATTTCTAGAATTCAATGAAATATTAGAACATATAGTTTAAGTTGAACGACTGTTTTTAACATAAAATAGCTCAGAAATGCAGAAAAAGGCATTTCCAGTTTCCTCATTGTAAATCAGTTACTGCAATTGGCCAAATCATATTTCATCTGCAGAATTCAACATACCTATATTAAATGCTTAAAGAGACTACCATAAGTAAGCATTGCTTGACGTATGAACTTTTGCAAGAAGATAAATAAATGCTTTTTAAATCAGGCTAAAGTCATTTCATTAGAGTTTGTATGAGGTAATTTGCGTAAACTTTATCATTTTTCCATTTTGAAAGGCTGAAAAATCAAGTAGTTAAAGCCCCAAATCATTGAAATTTTTCGCCGGGAAACATAAGAGTAGCATAAGAGGATAGTTTAATGAGAAAATCATAATGTCAATATTTCTTATTCTATTAAGCCCTGCACAAAGGCATCCTTCTTCATAAGCAGATAATATTGTATAATTTACTATAAATAACCCTAAACCTATTATATGTTATAGCAAGATTTTTGGTAATTTCTCTCTATTTTTCATAATGCTTAAGGATTTTAAGCTTAGCATTTACCTTACGAATGACAGAAATAAAATTCTCCACTTCTTTGAGATATAAAAATATATTTTGCTTTTATTATTGAAATGCCGAAGAAAATCATTTTGATTCTAACTTGCAGCAAAGCCTAAAAAATACAAGCCTATTATCGTACTTCACCTTTATTAGTATAAACAATGGATGTCATTTTTTATGGTCGTATCACCATTTTTCTTCGCTTGGCAAGGAAATAAACAGAAAATTGTCTGCGTACCTTAGCAATGTAACTATAAACTCTTACCTAAAGTTCTCATATAACAAATTTTTGAACCTTTCAATTTCATTGTTGATTTGAAATATATCTTACGTGCATATTATTTAACGAGAACAATGGAAGGGAAATTTTATTCAATTTGTTATATTCCAATACACGTACCCTTAAAAAAAGCTGTTACAAATATAGAGTATTCTGAATACAGTTCTGCAAAAATTTCCACTCAGTAAGTTACAAACACTTGAATTTCCTCAATTTCTTTGAGATGGTAAGAAATGTGATCTTTGTGTTGCTAAATAAACGATCCTGCCCAATTTTAACGATACATTTTGGGAAAATCAGAATTTTTCCGGCGTCTTTTTGTTTGGAAACAACCTTTCTGTCATTTTCAAAACCTCAAACATTTTCCTGAAATTTAAAGTTTCAAATTATTTCTTTTCTTTAGAACAATTTCATCTCATTCATAACATATTATGTATTAAATCATTTATTTATTTGAGAAGTATATTTTCCTGTTCTAGCTTATTTTCCTTAAACATATTAAGTTTACCAATTGTTCGTCCTTAAATAAATTCTGCAAATGCTAGGTGACTAAATGTATGCTGTGAAATACGAATATATTCAGTGCGGAACAGGTAAACGTTTGTAAGATTTGATTTTTTTATCTTAAAATATAATTACTTTTATAGATTCACCTTGGTAATATTTCAGAAATTCTGACTCGGCATTTGAGAATGAAATTTATATTGAAAGGGTAATAGTAATATAAACTCTAATACTGGAATATTTTTTGCAATGTTGCAATATTTATTTTACTTCTGAAATCTTTGCCGTTTACTGATAGATTTCTGTGCTGCAGAGTAATTGAAATGAATGCACAAAATCCTGTAGCCTAGCTGTAAAATTCTATTGTAGATAAATAGAAAGCAGAGAAAAAGGTCTGTTCGTTATTGATAATTTTGATTATTTAAATAGACTTCGGAAAATTGTATTTTAACGCAAGATGAGGGTTTGGTATTTGTTTAGAATGGACTATATGTATCACTTTACGTAATTCATGTTATTCTAAAAAGCATGTTTAGGTAAATAATAAAATCCAAAATGAAATGTAGATAGAACTCCATAAGCAGATGTAACGCTTAAAATATCTTAGATAAAATACAAAATGAATTGAGAAAAAACTGTCAGAATAAAGTTAGTCATGATAAACATTATAATCGCGAAAAGTCAGTTTGGAAGATAAATAATGCAGTACATTAAATTAAAACAGGTGGAATTAAAATAAAGTAAATTAAAATAGGTAAAAAAGTATAGCCTTAGTTTAAGATGGATTTCCAATTAAACTCTGCGGATTTGGAGGACGATACGACATTAGACACTCTTCTTCAGAATTGCTTTTGGAGCTAAAAATAGGAGGAGTAAAAAGTCAAATTCACGCAAAATAGGATAAAAATTAGTGATATCTATTGACATATTAAGCAGTGAAATCGGAGCAAGTTAAGCAATAAATAGCAAATGTGATTAGATAAACTGGAAAAGAAAGTGAAAAAGCCTGAAGAACATTTCTTTTGTTCATCATAAATCACATTTTACTGTTATAAATAACCATGCTAACCTTGATGTCATTTAGCGTTTTGCTCTCTGTAAGCTATAAAATTGCTCAGTCCTGCAAGCTCAACATTCAGGTGATTTTTCTCACTTTGTAAGGTTTTAGTTTAAATTAACAAAGTTTTATTTTAATTTCCCCTTTCCTATGTGTTCTCATTTCAACTTCCCGTTAGAATAAGTGCGCATTTCAGCTTTATGCTAATTTGAAGGGGAGCCAAGTTTCTATTTAAACAGTAGGTAGGAACCTCTCAGTGTGAGAGAGCTTTTAGTCTCAGACCACTGCTACTCTGTTAGACCTTCGCCTGACCAGCTAGTATTTAAATTCTAAGCCTGTTACGCTATTACTTATTGAATTACTTAGCGCTGTTACGCTATTACTTATTAAAGTAATTCTAAGTGCGTTAGTATTAGTTAAATCTTGCTACGCACCATTTAGCATAGATGCCAACCTCGCGTTTATAGCTCTGTGAGCAAAGACTACTTAATCTCTATTTAATTTTAGTTTAAATTATTTGATTGTTCAGTTTAGACCCAAGTGCGGTCATTATTTTCTGTATCCCTCCCGAGTTGGGAAGTGGCTGTATATAATTGTGGTTTAATGAAAGAGGATTTTAAATGCTTCTGAAGTGCAGTTCTTCTACCACTTAAGCACAGTTTTCTACCACAGAACATAGCTGCATTCAGCTCCCTGTTCAAGATCAGGACTTAAAGTATTTCACGAATATGTTTGCCAAGAGCATGCACCGAGCACTCAGTTCTGACAACTTATCAATAACTCTATTATTCAATTCTGAAAGCTTCCAACTTTGATTTTAATTGTTTGAAATTCTTAGCGTTTTATTCCTCTGTGTGATTTGGCATACATCGGCTAAACTGTTAAAGTTTCGCAACATGAAGAATACATCCTCTGTTCGACAAGAAGTGAACAAATCACCGATAGTTTATACCATCTGATAACATAAATACAATTGTAACTTTTCCTAAATGCTTTTGGTTGCATTCGGGTTTAGGAAAATCATGTATAGAGCTTCTTCAGATGATGAAATTGATTTCACATTAATACAAATTTACCTGATGTCATTAATTCCAAACTAATATTTTAAAATTTTTAAAACTGTAATATCTTCATTTTTACACTTCTTTACAATTTTCTCAAGAGATGGCGTTTTATACGATTTTTCCTTGGTTCTTTCATTGATTGGTATAGTATAAATATAGATGTGCTCCTCACACTAGGTAAAAAGTATTTTTTTCTGAAGAAGTGAGGCCTCTGTCAGGTACCTCTCATAACTCATAAAATTTTGTTCAAAATCTACACAAGTCAATTGTTTGTGTAGATTAGCAATCTCAGATTTGTGTAGATTAACACAAATCAATTATTTTTGCAGATTAGCAATATCAGATTTGTGTAGATTAACGGAACATGCAAATCTCAGATTTGCATGTTCCGTTAATTGATTTCCCAATCAAAAAATCAGCATTCCGTTCTTAAAGATTGCATGCCAGTAATTTGTCCTTAAGGACTCTTGTGGTGTTTAAAACATTCTTTGCGAGAAGGGCTTAATATGCCCCATGTGCACAGGGTGAGCTTGAACATTTCGCATCAAAAGGTTAATAAAAATGTTCCGAAAGAGGATAAGAAAAAATCAAAATTCATTCATTGGGCACCATAGTTTGTGGAGAAACACTGCTGTTGTCAAATTATTTTAACACTATATTCATTTGATGCATCGAGTTTCCTGAAAGATTTAACAATCATTCAAATCATTATATTTTATTTTAAGATCCAAACTCCAACCTTTATTTGCCTTATGCCTTTAAGAGTCTCTTTTCTTAATTTTGTCTCCTCCATCAATAACTAACATTAGGATTTTCGTTTCCTATAATTTGGCAAAATAATTCTCAATATCACTTCCGTATTTGTACGTGCATCCCATAGAAAACATATTATTTGACATTTCAATCTAAGAGACTACATGTTCTACTTACATTATGCCGATATCTTAACACAAAAATTACCTTAGAATGAGAAAAATGCTTTAATAATATATTAGTCTCAATGCACTATAGCTATTTTATTACGTATTTTTCAGCTGTAAATCTAAATTTGGATCTTAAAACTAAACGGAAAAGAGAGCTCCCTGCGCCTACAGTATCCAAACCGATAGCGAAGCTATTCTAATCTTGAATATTCGTTGAGAAACTTTAATACCATGTTAATATTTGACATGACTAATTACTGAATGTCCTCCTATTTGCTTAGATCGTGCGTTTTAAATCATTTTAATTTATGAAGATATAGATTTATTAAGTTTTTCTCATCTATCTTCTCTGATTGAGCTAATTTTGAACATGGGATTACATAGCTTTTATAGGGAATGAGTCCTGCGAAATTGCGGAGAATAATTAATTTTCCTTTCCTTTCTCCCTCTTCCTCATCCAACTGAAATATGTAATTTTAGTTATGATTAAAAGGTGCTTTGCAACTTAATTAAATTTAGTTTGTTGCAGATTGTGTCTTCATGTACATACATGAAATCATAATATTCATTTTAGTGTAGCTTCTATAATTACGGATATAAAATTATTAATACATGAATTATTTATTTTGAATTAAAAATGCTATTGCTTACTATAAAACCATAAATGAACTTTTTGCGCAAGTTATGTCTTCTTCCTATTCTTCTGGTCTTATTCTTATAAAAATAAATACCTCGTGACATCTTACTTTTAGCAGGTAAAGCTTGTTATTTCTTTCAAAAATATGTTTTGGTGAAATTTGTAGACTTATGTACTACCAGTTATAAAATAATGAGCTTCATTATATCGTTCTTTTTCCAGCGTAGATTGCTTTACATAAATCACAGACGAGGAGTTCAATCTTAATTAATTGCGAAGTTAGTTTCCAGCAGGGGATTTAGATATTAAAAATATCTCGCCAAGAGTGCTGAATATAAATTAATATAACAAAGGAAATAACAACAAGAAAAAAAAAGCAAAACTAAATATTTCATTAGGGATTGTAATAAAGAGTTCTTTCTACCTCCGGTTAAGTACCACATAAACACTTAATCAAACACACTGGTAATTTGAATAGAGTAAAAACGTAATCTCGTACGAGTAATTAAACCAACAATAATCCTTTCTACTAAGAAAACAAGAAAGGTCGGTTATTATTTATGCGATATTTAGAAGTGTATTCATAATTAGTTTACTCTCCAATCTCTTCGAGTTATTACGCGAGGTTTTTATTCATAATTTTTCACACATCAATTACTTAAAGAAGCTTAATTGGGATGAATAACTGTGGATCATTCCTGTATTGCTCATTATGATATTAATTGTTCGCAAAAATGTAAACGAACTTTTGTTGAAGCATATGACCAAGCAGTTAAACGTTATATCAAATTTTAAACGAACTAGTGAGGCTTTAGCATGCTTAATAAGTAAAATTTACTTCATGATTCTAAAAGAAAATTCCCTTACATTTAAACATTACGTGTAAGTGTTTTTTTAACTTTTATATCGTTCTTAAACTGCCCCTAAATTTAATATTCAGAATCTATTTAACTTTTAAGAATTTATTCTTTTGTTAAACGATTACCCTTTCAAGTCTAATATTGCACATTTCATTCCACCATTCCAAAAGTATGTAAATGATTACTAAGTAAAAATTCTTGTAATAGAAATCCGAGTGTTTTATGTAAGAATAAGCATAACTTTAATATAAATCTTTATATACTTTCCTATGCCTATCAATGGAAGCTAGTAATCGACTTGGAACTGGAACAATTTACCCATGAGGTTTGAGTTCCACGGCAGCTAATTCTGATTTTAAATCAAGTTACATTTATAGAGATTGCAATCTTGAAAGAGCTCATCCTGTTTGTTTAATTTAAGGCGAGATAGGGAATTTAAATAATTTGTGTTAAATTATATATTATATTATCAAACTAAGAATTACAATACTTACCCCTAGAACTCGAGGCTCGAGGTGAAATCATTATAAAGTTACGTTAGTATAAATCATTCAATATGTTTACTAAATGGTTTAACCTGAAAATAAATTTAAAGGAAACATTTGTGATTTATAAACGAAGTTATCTTCAAAACTTCCTTAAACATATATTCCAAAGCATTTAATAATCTCTGAAGTTGATAATTTAATAACACTAGTTTTAATTTTTATTCTTCTATATTTATGAATTATAATACGGCTCATTTACGCTATTTCAAATTAAATCTTTTTGTCTTAAATAAAAATAACTAAGCATACTTATTTTTGGTTGCTATATACTTACTTTTTATGCCTGACTTGCGGATAAATGTGTTTAAACTTAGCAATACAACAGCAAAATGTTAATCAAATAAATACACTGGTGTGCAAAAATTAAGGACGAAGTCAAAAAATTAGCATATCAGCTGAACGATAGACAGAGGGACAGAAAGACCAATCAGGAGATTAAGTAAGGTGATGTACGGTAGCACATGCGCAGATATGCAGGTAGACGTAATGGGGGAGTGTCTGAGTAGTATAAAGCATGTTGTCGGTGTAAGATCAGTATTTCTAGCAAAGAGATTGTAAGCCGTATAGCAGTTAAAATCACAACGAGTTGCTGCCTCAGCGAGAAATGGTAAATAATCAATCTGTTAGACGACATCTGGATGCTTTTACGCGAGGTCGAATCATTGGGAAGTTGGAGGAAGGCCGCAGTGTGACAAGTGTGGCTGCAGAGCTCGGAATTGCTCACAGCATCGTTTGACGACTTTGGAGACAATTTCAAACTACAGGAACAGCTATCCGGGGGTTTAGTAGTGGTCGTCCACGAGGAACCACACCCGCAGATGACCGGTACATTGCTTCTGGCCTTACAGGCCTGAAGAAACAGGCGGCAGACAGCGGGAGAAATCACTAGACACACGACACAGGCGACTGGACGACCGATATCGCGTTTTACCGTGGCCAGAAGACTGCACGGTGGTGGTCTGTTTGCACGACGCCCTGTAGGAGTGTACCTCTAACGCCTGCCCATCGGAGAAGGCGTTCTCTGTGGTGCCGGGAACACCGGAATTGGAGAGACAATGAATGGGGACGAGTACTCTTTACAGATGAGAGCAGATTTAGTCTGAGTTGCGATTCTAGACGCATACAAATCTGGCCAGAGCGGGAAACACGCAATAACCCCTTCAACATCATCAAAAGGGACTGTTTTGGAGGTCGCGGAGTTCTCGTTCGAGAAGAAATAATGCTTGGTAGCCAGACCGACCTTCATATCTCCCAAGAAGATTCGTCACCTGGGACTGCTATTGTAAAGAGGTTCTTCTTCCTTACATGCGTCTTTTCACAAGGGCTATGGGTCCTCATTTCCTCTTCATGGACGACAACGCTCCACCTCATCGCACAGTCACTGTCGAAGAGCTCTTGGAGTGTGAAGATATTGAACACATGGATTTGTCGGCAAGGTCTCTGGATCTAAATCCCGTCAAGCATGTACGGAACTTACTAGGGAGACCCGTTGCGGCACGTAACTTATCGCCAGTAACTATTCCGAAACTTCGATTGGTGCTACAAGAGGAACGAGAAGCAGTGTCTCAACAGCTTATTAACAACCACATATCCAGCATGCACAAATGATGTGAAACCTGCCTAGCAGTCAGGGGAGATCATATCCCCTATTAAAGACCGGATGTTTCTTGCTGGACACCCATCACAGGGATGTTTCGGCCTTCAGTCGCATTGCGCTCCATGCTACTTTTTCAATAAAGCTTATTTTTATCCCTCTGATTTCTCTTTTAGTAAGTGTTGCTTACATTACTCATGTCCTTCCGTATTGGGGTTCTTACGGCATTAAATATGTTGATTTGGAAAGCTTTTGTAGAAAGTTATATTGAAAAAACCGTCCCGTCCTTAATTTTTGCACACCAGTGTATTTTGATAGTGTTTAACTTAATAAAGACCTGCATCAGTTTTCGAACAAAAAAAGTAATTTCAGAAATTTCATACTGTTGTAGCATTATTAAGTTTTTAATCAGTTCAAATCTCTACATATCTCTACATATAATAAAATAAAGAGTATGTTTGTGTGTGTGTGTGTGCGTGTGTCTGTGTGTGTGTGTTTTTAGTTCGTGTTGCGAGTAAGCTAATAGACCCAGGGCCACGAAATTTGGTACATAGGTGTATCTACACAAGAGGCAGTGCACCTCGAAGCGAGTTTTTCGAAATTCGAATTGCTTTTATTTTATGTTTTGTGATCAAATCGCATCATTTTGAGACATAATGGGCAACAGGAAAGCGAGATTTTGCTCTATATATTTCATTTTTACATCGTCGTGAAGCGTAGACACTTAGTTATTTTACGAACTTAAAATAAATTTCGTATTTCAATAAATCGATTAAATACGAATTTATTTAGGAAGGTGAGCTTAACACCTTTTAAGCTTAATTTTTTTTAAAAAAAACATATTTTAAAAAAATGTGCTGTTTATTTTCCTTTGATTTTGGAACATGTTGAACTTTAATCCTTTCGACTTCTTTTAATAAAGGAATTTTGGAAAAATAATAATATTTTGTATTTTTTTAAAATTTTTTAAATGAAGCTTCCGAATACACTTCTAACATCTCAGATATTTTAAAATGTAGTTTTGACAACAATTTTACTTTCTTATTGTTGTTGATAGATTTTTGATAAAATTGTATCATTTTGAATAGTTTTATTCTTTTAAAAATTTCGGTTTGGCAACAATTTTTCATCGTATTTCTTATGTTACTGTTTTAAGAGACTGAAAAGTTTAAGAAATTAAAAAGATGTTTCTTTTTGCAACGGTAATTGTAATATTATGTTTTAAATTTATATAATTTTAATTATAAAAAAGTTTTACATGATATTTTTTTAATCTGTTTAAGTTCTTAATCTGTTTATACCATTTGAGTTCTTAAGATTTTGCAAAGGGAAGTTAATTAATTTATTTATTAGGATAATTAATATTTGTATTGAGGGATATTGCTTATTTCGTTGTATGCTTTTTATATGTAATGCATTTTTAACTGAATTTTTTTTCCGTTGTTGTTTGTTTCTTTTTCCATAAAATTGTTCTGCAGAGTAAACTTCTGTGCAATTTTCAAATTTAATGTTTGGCTCTTTAAGCATTTTTCTGGTACACTTAAAAGCCAGTCTAAGGCTGGCCGCGCAGGGGCTAGTTACTTAATAAATTGAAAGGAGAGCAGGTATCCATCGTGCATTTTGTGACATTTACATAATCTATATGTCAGCAATCAGTGAATTTTGAATTTTTGGTCTTCAGCTGAATTTAGTTTAGTTTGCTTATTAAATATGTTCAAGTTCCCTAATTAAATCTAAACTAAAGTTTAAACTTCAGTTTTCACTTTAGTTTTCACTTAAACTTCAGTTCAATTCCAGATAAACTAAATGTTGCAGAAGTAAACTTTCGGAACAGTTAAGCTTAATTATCTAGCATTTTAGCTTCAGTCACGTATTTCCGAAAGAGCATAATTATCGAAAATATTTTGCAATACCTTGTGTTTATGCGTAATGATGAGAATTAAATACGGTACTTGCAAAATAAGCCCTTAGTATCCTTTAATGTTTGCCATTTTTGGCAACTCTTAAAAAATAATTAGATATCCATTCTCCCATTCATATCATGTGGCAGAAAATTTCATTTAACTAGCAAAGGCAAAAAATATTCTTTTATAAAGGAAAATCCAGACCTATGAGTTTCTTTAACACTTGTGCATTCTGGTTTGCCCTCATGATGTAGTTGGAAATCATTTATAACCTCACTGACGCTTGGAGAATACTATTTCTCTCTGGTTTTGTGCATACTAATGGAACAGAATTAAATTGCAGCAAATTCAGATCATTATTTTAACCGGGCATTACAAGCGCGAAAAAAACGAACGGGATTGCTTGCCTGGGTATGACATACCCAAGGCGGTTCTTCCTCTCTTTTTCATGCACAAATCTCACAATCTGCACAAAATATAAAACAAAAAACAAACAAGAGAAAACATAGGTTTAAACATGTATAAAAAATTTTACCCTTAATTTGCAAATTTCCGGAAAATGCATACACTTTTTTCACAGACGCAAACTTAGTTTTTTTGCCTTTTTTGGCACCACATTCAGCACATCTGATGTATATCGTCTTTACCTCCTTAGTAGGAGGTGTATCGGCTCATTATTGGCATGTTTTAACCTTTGTGGGAGCATTGCTTGTTGACTTCCTGTCTTCTTATAATCTTCTACTAGTTGAAATGCTAATGTTTTCAGAAATGAATGTCTGGTTCGATGCTCAGTAAGTAGGTTCTTTGTTGGTAATAAATAGCCATAGGCCAACGACTTGTTTTTTGAGCCGTTGAATACCTTGCAGCCATTTCATCCAGGATATCGATGACATCTTTAGTAAGGGTATAAAGGGTTATTATTTTTGGTGTCTTGGCTTATCCCCTGTCACGACCAATTGCATCATCATTGTGCACTGTAGATAGCAAAAGCATATTCCTATTTATTTTGGGTACATAAGAAACAATAGTTGCTTATTTCTAAAACCCAAAGAGGGAGGAGTAAACTTCTCTTTTACTTGTGTTAAACATAATGGTGGAATTTCTTTCGTATTTTTCCTCAACGTTCCAACAACTGTTATTTATTTTTAAACGTTTTTGAGAAAATGAATAAGATGTATACCAGTTATAAGATTCCATTAGTCTTTTCATCACACTAATAGGAGAGTTATCCACTTGAAACGGACCTTTTGACTGCTGACCCACTTAAATTTCTAATTTCTAAGTGTAGGAAACTCTGGAATCGACCAGTGCAAAAGTTTTGATTTCATATTTGGATGATTTTTGTGGCATATTTTCCCGAAATGAGTATTGACCTATGAAAGATTCCAGTTTTTCGTCTGTTGCGACATATTATCCCACGCTGTACGATTTTTGGCAATTTTCTACAAACATTTAAAAAGAATCACGTTTTGGAGCTAGTTTATCGAATTCTTTCTTGCTCTCGTGAATTTGTGTATTATCAAAGCAAAGGCGTCTTAATAGAAAATGAGAATGACGTGTTGATGACATAGCTGTACGGAATATTCCACTCCAGTGCCGTCTGTTGCCCAAAGATCTCTTATATATGCATGGGATGATTTATGCAAACCAATGAGATACAGCAATCCAATAAATGCTTTAATTTCAGCCGCATTAATCTCGCTTCCATCTCGTTCTCGAGAAAAGTGCTTTTTAATCAAGCCAAAAAATATTGTTACGGATTTCGTACTTATTTAACTATTTATTTATAATTGTAATCAAAATTGCTTTGCAACGCAGACGAAAGCTTCGACGGAAAAGTAAAATTAAAAAAGCGCGTGCATGTAATATTAAATAAATAAATATCTCGTAATTACTGTTGCATCCATAAATCTAGAGAAAAATTGAGGTTTTACCAGAATATTATAATAAATAATATAAAGCTTATAAAAGCCGAATTAAAACACCTCATCTCAGTTGTAGTTGTAGTTGTTTTAAGCGAACTGTTTGTTTACTTAATGCTGCTATTGATTGTAACGATTTCGGTGTGAGATAGAATTAGTTTCTCTGTTTTTGAATTGAGTTTTGCTTAACGTTTGAGATATTGTGATATTGTACGAATACCTCTGAAGAAAAATTTCACCATTTTGATTTATTTCTTGTCAAAAGAATACATTTTTGTTAATTTTTAACGACTTATGCATTCAATCCATAACGAACCCGTACGCACGCAGCAATTTTTAGGGTCAGGGATTGGAATTTTGAATGTCAATTACACGAGCGGTGGAAGAACAATTAAGGCAATTTCTGGCAGCCTTTGCTGCATTTAAGTGGACGGTGAACGTAAAATAGCTAAAAATCAACCAAAATATTGAATTTTTTTTTTTTACTCTCGTATTATTCCATATACGTAACTACACCGTACGCAAAAAAACCGAGTTGAAATATTCTAATTTTTAAAGAAGTTACAAGCATTTAAAATGTATAAACAACGTTAACTTTGCCCTATATATTTTGGAGAAAATAAAAAAAGTGCATTTCAACAGTTATTTACTAATGTAATTTATATCTTTTCCCAAAAGAAGTGTTTATCTCTAAAAAAGGCTAGAAATGTCAGTATTGATAACTATGAATTTAACTTTGATTATGTAAATGCTTTACTTTTAGAACAGAAGGAAACAAACTCGTTTTCCCTACTCGTTGCAAAAAACTTGTGATCAATGTTGGTTGAACTAAAGCAAAGAGAGAAGTTTAGATTTGGAAAAATAACAGAAATAGTCAAAAATATTGTAAAGCATTGAAAGATAACGTAAATGTAACAAATGTAGGTAAAACATAGGGTGCGGGTGAATTTTAAAAATTTCTTTTGATATAATGCATAAATTCTTTTTACCTATAACTTCGAATCACATACCAATTTGCGATATGTTTATTTTTGCCATATTTAATATTATGAGATCAAAAATAGTTAAATCATACGGAATTTTATCTAGTGTTTACAAATTCGTATTTAAAATTTATTTGATGTATCTCATGACAATATATTAAAGGTAAGTTTGAAGAAATACTTTAAATCCGGTTTTCTCAAAACAAATGTTTTCGCAGTTCGGATGTTTTGACAATGCTCTATGCGTCACATTTTTTGTTAAAAATGAATCATATTTGGAAGAACTATCCTGTTTTATGTTACAGTAGATCTGTGTATGGAGTTTTGGATATGAGGTTATTAAGAAGTTTAAACTTGTGACAATGTTTAACAAAAGCTGATATTCTCCCAAAAACTGGGTATAAATTCACGAAAATCCTTTTTAAAAGTTTCTGATGAATCATATTCAATAACGGATACACAAAAACTTTTGTCGAGTCTTTATAACTAAAAGTAAAAATTAGGAAAAAATATTGAAAATTAGAGCTGAAGGAGTATTTTAAATCTTTAATTAAAATAATTAATTATTTGTTTTAAAAATTTAAAATAAATTGAAATTTTTAACATATATTTTACAAACTGGTGTTATAATATGTACATGTATAAAATTTCTTGTTGAAAAATCAAAATCTTAAAAAAATAATTTTTAAAGTCCGCTCTCTCCTTAAAGAAGGAATTAAAGCTGGCCAATATTCCTTAAAGAGGAGGTGGAAGCTGGTCAAGAAATGATGGAAGATCGTCAAGTTTCCGTTAAAGAAGAGATGAGAGAAGTTCAAGAAAAGATTGAAGCAGGTTAAGAGGAAATGAAAAGAGAAACTACCAGCGTAATAGAAAATAAATTCGAGGCTATGGAAGGCAGAATTGACGCTGTTGAAACTAAAGTTCAACATATTGAAAAAAGAGTTCTTCTGTAAAAGAACAAATAGAAGGAAGACTTTCAGCTGTGGAGCAACGAATCGAAGGAAGAGTCTCTGCCATCCAACACCATATCGAACAACAAACTGATGACAAGGTTTTTGCAGTTGCGAAATAAGTTGATACTTTAAAGAAATTCGTAGCGACAGCAGGAAGCAATTCGGATAGTTTCAAATTTCTACCCATGCCTGCTCGCTCCTCTCTTAAGCTGTCGCCATATGATGGAAAGACTCGGCAAGCAAATGGACAGGATTCCCATGATTCGCCTGTCATCTTCCTGCTTCTCTGAGAGCAGATGCTGCGGACGTCCTTCAGACTCTTCCCGAAAACAAAAGGCTACCTTTCGAAGCTCTGTCCGGTGCTTTGGAGCTCCTATTTGGGCAGAAGTGTTTAAAAGATTACAACAGACTTCGGTTAACATCCCGTCAACAGAAGCCTACAGAAACACTCAAGGAGCTCGCCACGAAAGTTGAAAGGCTGTCCCACCTCGCCTTTTCGGAGCGCCGGACAGAAACAAAGGAAATCTTGTCCCTGCAACACTTCATCGACAGCATCCGGGAACCTGAAATACAGAAAGCACTGCGAATGGCTGATGTCAAAGACTTGAAAATCGCTGTAGTGTACGCCATGAAATTCGAGGCAACACAGCAAGCCATTCGTAGAGACCGCCACCCAATCAGAGCTGCTCACGTACAAGAACCAGTGGATCCAATGACTGCTCGCCTAGACGATTTAACAAGAAACGTGAATGCCTTGACACGGAATATTGGTGACAAGAAACCAACCGTAAAGTGATGGAACTGCGGTGTTGAAGGGCACATTCGAAGAAACTGCAGAACACATCAGGGCACGGATGTTAAGACCGCGCCTATCAAGAAAGAGGCAAAGTAATTCCTGGCCATCTCGCGGGGCGGAGGTTGAAAGATAATGAAAAGACCTAGTTTAAAGCGCTTCAGATTTCTGCAGTGAGTGGTGGCAGTAACAGACTTTTTATCATGGGACACATCAGTGGAGTTCCTTGTAATATGACGATCGACACGGGAGCCAATGTTACCATCATCCGAAAAGAGTTTTCTCAACAACTCGGAGGTAAACATACCTCGACGCCGCCGTGCGTTACTCTCCAGACTGTGTCCGGCGAGAAGATCGATAGAGGGAAAAATTAAACGTTCAGATCACGTTTGGAGTGCCACATACTATCACACGGCATATGTAGCAGAAATTACGGACCCTTGGATACTAGGATTGGACTTTCTAAGGAAATACAAATTTTCCTTGTCTGAGGTCATAATCTCATTCGGGATTAATGATAAAGGAGTGAAATCTATCCACAAAATCATAGCTCAAGACAATATCACAATACCGGCAAGAACAAAATTTTTACTTCCTGGATTCATAATCGAAAACAGAAATTTCCGCTACGACATCACGAATATTCCAAGAATTGTAATAGCCCTAAAGGAGTGCAAATAGCCTCAGCACTCGTCGACTTGTCGAGTACCGTTATCCCGGTGAGATTTGCTCATGTAGCTGACATGACGAGACTTATTAAGAAAGGCGAAGAGGTTGCAGAATGTACTCCAGTAACCAGCGTTGAAAGAAAAGTAACATCCCAGAAACCGTCTTTTCACAGAGCATTACATTGGAGTTATTGCAGAATGCGCAATTTAACGATAAAGAAGGGAATGCTGCCGCTTTCATTAAAGATCTTCAAGATGTTTTCTCCGGCTCGTCTTTAGACGTGGGTCGAAGCAGTTTGACTCAGCATAGGATAGATACTGGTGATCATCCACCAATCAAGCAACATCCAAGACGTCTACTGATTGCGAAACAGGAAGAGGTGCGAACACGTTTAAAGGACATGCAAGAAAGCAATGTCATCTAGCCTTCAGCAAGTCCCTGGGCATCTCCCATCGTCTTGATGAAGAATAAACACGGGTCAACCTGATTTTGCGTTGACTATCGCCGGTTTATCGAGGTTACGAAGAAAGACAGTTACCTTCTTCCTAGAACTGACGACATTCTGGACACACTTTCTGGAAGCATGTAGTTCTCGACACTTGATTTAAAGAGTGGATATTTGCGGGTAGAAATACATCCTGATGACCATGAAAAGATGGCATTTACTGTAGGACAAAGACTTTGGCAGTTCATGGTGATGCCTTTGGACTATGTAATTCGCCGGCTACATTCGAACGTCTAATGCAGACAGTTTTAAAAGGTCTTTCCTATGAAGCCTGTCTGATATACCTGGATGACATCATCATCGTCGGGAAGAGTTTCGAAGAACATCTAGAAAGTCTTAGAAAGGTGCTTCAGAAACTGAAAAAAGCCAATCTGAAGTTGAGTCCCGCTAAATGCAAATTATTCAGACAGGAACTGACTTCCCTCGGATATGTCGTCTCTGCTGAAGGTGTGCGCACGGATCCTGAAAATGTGTCAGCAGTTAAAGTCTGGAGACGTCCAGAAAATGTCCACCAGCTGAGGAGCTTTCTAGGGCTTTGCATCCACTATAGCAGATTCGTGAAGGATTTTTCTTCCAACGCAAGACCCCTTCACAAGCTGACAGAGAGCAAGCAAACGTTCATATGGACAAAAGAATGCAAGGATGCATTTAAGAACCTGAAGGAAGCTTTAACATCTGCTCCAATACTGACGGATCCTCAGCTCGACAGACCATTTATTCTCGATACGGACGCGAGTAATGAAGCGCTTACTGAAGCAAGTGCCTGTCTAAAACGGAAAGGAATTAGTGTATCACCAGGAAAGAGTTGCTCGCCATAGTGAAAGCCGTAGAACGTTTCTGTCTTTATCTATACGGCAGAAAATTCCTGCTCCGCACGGATTATGCATCATTGGCCTGGCTTTTAAATTTCAAGGATCCTGAGGGTCAGATAGCCAGGTGGATACAGAGACTCCAGGAATATTACATCACTATCCGTCATCGCAAGGGACAGTCGCACGGAAAAGGCTTTAGAAGACCTTGCCCAGAAAACTGAAGATATTGTTCCAGGGTTGAAGCTAAATACCAGCTGCTTAATGCAGTCGCACGACAAATTAAAACATCAACATCCGCTGATCCAGACACATGGAGTGACAAGGAAATCAGGAAAAACCAACTGGAAGACTGTGACATTAAACTCATAATTGATTTAATGGAGACCTGAAACAGAAAACCTACCTGGCAGGATATTTCGAGCTATAGTCTCACGACAAAACAATATTTGGCTCTCTGGAACTTGCTCTACATTCGAAACGGCGTCTTGTACCTGAAGTTCGAATCGGATGATGGAAAGACATCCCGAAGGCAGCTGCTACTCCCAAGATCCCTTATCCCAGACATACTTAAAAAATTACATAGCAGCCCTGGAGGAGGCCACTTCTGAATAATGAAGACCTTGCAGGGTGTTCGGAAGCGTTTCTACTGGAATAATGCAATGGATGACGTGCAAAAGTGGTGCCTATCTTGCGTTGCCTGTGCAAGTCGGAAAGGACCGAAGAAACGCAGCCGTGGGAAGCTGCAAGGTTACAATGTAGGAGCAACTTTTGAACGTATCACCTTAACATCTTAGGACCTTTACCACGATTTGCTGATGGCAATAAATACAGCCTCGTTGTCATTGCTTACTTCACCAAATGGCCTGAAGCATATCCTATTCCTGATCAAGAGGCTCTCACAGTAGCAGTGATCATGACACAGCACTCGATTTCCAGGTTTGAAGTGCCTCTTCAGTTACATTCCGATCAGGAAAGGAATTTTACCTCGCCTTTAATCAAAGAATTCTGAAAGCTATTCGACATTGACAAAACCCAAACGACGCCTTTAGATCCTCAGTCCGACGGAATGGTAGAGAAGTTTAATCGAACCATCCTCAATAACCTCTCATTAGTGGTTTCCAGAAACCAACAGGACAGGAACAAGAAGTTACCACTACCGACTTGGAAAGTTTGAATTGTCAATAAATAAAGTAATAAAAGTAATAAATTGTTTTTTAAGTGAATTGAAGAACGTTGTAAATTCTTTTAGCTACGATTAAAGGAACTGTTATGGAACTTGCCATCCGTTACATCTCAACTCCTTTGTCTGTGACACAGACAATACCGAACGTCATTTCTTCCGAACTTGGCTCCTTTTTTATCAAGAATTTTTGTAAAGCTAAATTAGAGGTTACGTTCTTATTTAGACATGAAATGAAAAAGGCGCTTGAACAAATACGTGACCTTCAATTTTTTCCTTGCTTTTATGCTGCACTGTTTTTTTTATGTTTTAGATTTTTATGACATTCCGTATGGCATCTCATCATATTTTCATCTGGCATTTGTTTCATTACTTAAATTTGAGTTAGCGAACGGCAAAGCTTTTATCATTTGAAAGCTGTTAACATTCGTTTCTCGATATCCCTGTAGTTAGGCCCGAACCCACAACCAAAGTGAAAAAAGAGTTAAACTCCCTCTGCGGTCTCATTTCATCTATTATGAACAGTTTTTTATTCTTCACTTTCGGCAAAGTTGATTAACATCTGAGTGGCGCAGAAACGGCGACCGATGCAACGCCATCTATTAGTAACGTTTCTCAAATGCTGGTTATGAGTATTATTTGGTTTAACGTCGATAATAATGAAGTTTTTTTTAGATTTTTTTCCTTTTTTATATGCTAAATGATCTACTAAATTTCAAGTATCTAAGTCATTTAGAAGTGGTCCAGTTTTTTTATCAGTCAGTGAATGATAAAAATGAAGCTTTCAGACTTTAATAATTTCCTAATTATAAGAGGCAATTAATAAAATTTGGGATTGTAGGTGTTCGATGGAGCTTTATTACACATACAAAATTATAACCTTGTAGGTCTAATAACTTTTGTGTAATGCGGGGGTCGAAAGTAACTTGAAATGTTTCGTGTAAGATACACATGACCGGTGTTTCGCTGTTTTCTTTCTCGTCTGTTCTGAACTTGGCTGACACCCTACCGTGTACATAAATTATTATTGTTATTGAAATTTCTAGTAGTTTTTACTTAATTTCTTTGATTCCTAAAAGAAAGGGATTGCTTAAATGACTGGCAACAGAAGATTAAAAACACTGAATAAAAAATAAACAAAGCATAATTACAAGTAAAATACAGGTAAAATATTCTGTATAGAACGTGGTTGAGAAGACTTGTAGAACCGCAATAGATTTCACAAAAAATCTTACCTTTTAGCAGGTCTCAGCTGAAATTAGTGGATAGGTACTTTCCTGAGACAACTCACTGGACGCTCTTTCATTCATTTTCGCTGATTTTCCTTTTCCCTTCAAATACTATTATACCTGTAGTATTTTTTTTTCTATTTAAACGATTTAGCCAATCTTGTACAATTATAGTGTACTTACAGTAATCCTATTGAAATATGCCACTTTCTAAGGCAATTCTATTAGTCACAAGAATTCAATCTCCCTTAATTATAATCTCGTCCAAAAAATTATTATTTGTAGTAACTTTCAAATAGCTTTAAATTTTATTCTTATTACAATAAAAATGCATTATGTGTGTTACATGTAGTAGGATATGACCTTCAAATAAAATATTATTGTGTTCGTATAAGTTATTTATTAAATATTTTAAAATTTGTTAAATTAAAAAATCGACATCAGAAATAAATAAATTCGAATGTCTAGTTCGCGTATTTTCTTTTGTAAAACAAGAAATCACTAGAGGTTTCTTGTAGAAAAAATATCTCCTTTTGTAAACTAAAGAAAGGCAAAATCACGTGAAACACTTGACTATTTAAATAAATGCATAGTGAGAAGAAAATTTCTAGAAGCAAATTTTTCTTCAGAACAGGAACAAACTGAGGATGATTGCTGTACATAAAAAGTCACAATATTTCAGTTTCGTGATAACTTTAATGTTCCCAGAAAGAAATATAAATACTTTTACCATAAAAGTGAAACAATCTTATTTTTTCATCATATAAGTGTTGTAAGGTTTTACCTTTCTACCCACATTTCTTCAACACTGACGTCATGTCCCCATTTCTCTTGCTAGCGCATGCGTTATAATAATCTCATTTCTGCGGGACTGGGGAAAAAAAAATAAAACTCTTCACTTCTGTTTTGAAAGTTCGATCTGTTCATCGCCCAGGTTAATGCCATTCTAACGTTACATATATATATATTGACTTATTAAAAGAAATTATTCTTTGTAAATTGATGTTTAATAATCATCTAAAATCCCTCAAAATTATATTTGTTCTTTTAACATCAAACTTGAAACAAGAAAGCAAGTATTGATTTGCCCATTATGCTAATTTTCAGTTACTTGCTTTCGTATTCTCATTAATGGGGTGATAGGCGCTTCAAATGTTTAGTTATCCTAAACCACACAAGGCGGAATTTGTGTAGAAATCGCTTTTCTTCATTATGCTATAGGAAAGGAAACCAGAAAGGTATACTGCTCGACATTGAAAATGCAACACCAAGAAGGAGTGGTCAGAAATTTATGGAAATTTTAGATTAGACGCACTTCACTGAGTTATGCGAATGATGTGAAATGCGCAACTCTCCGACGCACGTGAAGTAAGTTATAAAGGAAGGAACGTGCAGAACGGACAATATTCGTGTCGTTATTTCTGCCAGACGAATTATCGAAGAAAGTTGGTTTTTGTCCCTGAGGACACGTGTAATAGGAGAGCATGCCAGGCAGCCGTCAACGAAGGCACTTCCAGCAGATTGACGATTTTACGAAGGGGTATGGTAATCGGACTGAGAATGGCGCGTTGGCCCTACGTCAAATCGCAGCTGATACCCACATGGATGCGAGCACGGTGCATCGGCTATGTCGAAGATGGTTGGAACAAGGGAATGTGAGAAGAAGGAGGGGGGCAGGTGGAGCTAGAATGACGTTAACACGCGTGGATCGAAGCATCCGCCGTCAAGCTGTGGTGGTCCCGCAAGTCCCTTGTACCGCGATTCTGCAGCATGTGCAAGTTACCCTGGACGTTCCCGTGTAGACGGGAACCATTTCCCGTCGATTGGTTAAACGTGACCTACACTCACGGCGTCCGTTAAGAAGACTGCGATTGACCTGACAGCATAGATGCCAACGTTTAAAATGGTGCCGGACTGGAGCGAATTGGATGACAGAATGGCGAAACGTCGTGTTCTCAGATGAGTCATGCTTCTGTTTATCCAGCGACAGTCGCCGCATACGTGTGTGGCTTCGACGTGGAGACAGACTTAATCCGGCAGTAAGTGTGGAACGCCCCACCGCGCGACAACGTGGCATAGTGGTTTGAGGCGCTAATGCCTACGATTCCAGGTCATCGCTAGTTCGTATTCAGGGCACTATGACTGCCCGACCATACTTGGATAATATCGTGCGGCCGGTGGAAATCTCCTACCTTCAGTTGCTGCCTAATGCAATTTTTAGCAGGATAACGCCCAACCACACAGTGCTCGAATCTGCCAACATGCTCTGCAAGGTATACAGATGCTTCTCTGGCCACCGTACTCCCCTGACCTG
>KL819204.1:0-13035 GCA_000611955.2 Stegodyphus mimosarum
ATTCGCATCCAAATGAAGTTCCCTTGCGCGGTTCATCAGAGTTGGATTACGCCGATCTCTCAATGCATTAATGGCCCTCGTGTCCTTTTTCAAATGCGCTAAGGCATAAACGATCGCTTTAGCACAACACAGTCCTTCCTCATCGTATGGAATAGAGAGGATAGATTTTTTACTGAGCCTGTCCATAGAGATATTCATCACCCTTCGATTTCGCCCAGCACCCACAGGTCGTTTGATGGTAATGACATCTACCGAGAATCCTACATCCAGTTCGATTTTATCTTTGGACTGAAGCACTTTCATAACAGCAGCCAGAATCTTTTCGACTGTAAGGCTCGAAACAGGCATCAGAGAAGTGCTGATCGGCTTATCCAACCCATCTGCTTGGATGCAGAACCGGATGAGGTCTGATGGGCTTAGATCAGCTGTTGTCCGGCGAATCAGTTGCTCAAATAATTCCCGGACGGTGTCAGGAATTCGAACCATCGGGACGCCTTGCAGGTTCTGAGGCAACCGTTGCATATCTATACTGGCTCGGAAAGTAATTTCCTCGGCTTGGTACTTGTGGTTCCTGCGACGAGACTTTTCTGTCAGTACAATCGCCTCATCGATCTGAAAAGTAAAAATAAAAATATGTTTTCGGTAAGAATGAAACATTTTCAAAAAGACATTCATGTACAAAGAAAAATACACACCGAACGTTCATCCGAACGGGTCATGTATACAGGCCCACGAGCTGATGAAGGAGAAGTCTAAAATTAAATAAATAAAAATAAATACATTCATTTCCAATACTAGAAAAATATTCTAACAGAATCTAAAAATGCTTAAATATTTACCTCAAATCCGGAACCCACTTGGTAATACAAGGGCAAAACCAAAGGATTTTCCATAAAGATTTGATCAACTTCATCGATTAACTATCCAAATAAAAAAATACGTTCAAGAAAAATATGTTCAAATAGTAAAATATTTTCAAATAATAATACAATACATTACGAAAAATACATGCAAAAAATACGTGTAAAAATATTAAAAACTTACATCGTCATCTGAGTCCCGAAAAGGAAAGTCAGGATCTTCAAACAGGACCTGGCAATTAAAAATTTAAATAAATAAAACATTCAAAAAGAAATAAAATTCGTGTTTAAAATAGTAATCTAGAAATTAGGTACAAGCGAAAAATACATTGGATGCAGATACAGATCGTTTGGCAGACATCGTGTTCAAGAAAAACGAAATGGCTAAAATCAAGTTAACAAAATCAAAGTCGTAGTTCACTCAGCAAAAACCAGAGTAGAAATGATTGAAATCAAGATCAAGATCAAGATAGTACTTTCGGTTCAAAGTGTCAACTACTAATGAGTTTTAACCTATATATCAAGTAAGACCGGAGGCCTCTCACTTTTGTTTAGATAAATCAGAGGTGCTTAGCTTAGAATGGTCTATGTGGCAAACAGGAAGGCAGTCATGAAATTAGAAATTGATATACTTTTGTAGATGTAGAAACATTCAAAAAATTTTTGAGCAGGTGCTGGGTGCGTGCTATTTGCAGTGAGGAATTGAGTGACTGAAATGAAATTTGATAACATGAAGGGGTAGCCAAGAGGTAAAACGCCAGACTCCCATCTCAGAGATAGCGAGTTCGAATCCCGGCCGTGGAGTTATTTTTAAAATTCAGGGAAAATGATATTAAATTCATTAAAAACGGATTAAAATATAATGTAATCAATTAAAGCTAATTAAAAATAATGACGGATTAAATAATTAAAAAGGATGATTAAAAAGATGAAATAATGAAACATAATTAAAAATACTAAAATAAAACGGATATCATGCCAAACACGTGGTTCAAAAACTCGTTGCCACAAACATAAAAAAATAGTGTCGTTGCCACAAAAAATAAAAACTTTGAAAAAATCGTTGCCACAGAATAAAAAAGAAACTTTGATGATGTCATTCCATCACGTGATACAAGATGGCGCTGGTGTCGTCACTTCCGGAGAAATCCAAGATGGCGGAGGCCACTCCCCCTTTTCTGTGACGTCACTTCCGCCGGCTGAGTACGGGCGCTTACTACTTACGGGCTATCATACAATTTTTTTTTAATTCACTACGATATTTCTTTGACAACTAATCCCTCTAGCGATCAGCTGCCTAAAAGTGTTACCATGGAAACAAATAAGTAAATAAAAATCTGAAAGCTTTCAGATTTTGTGTTACTCCCAAACGGGCCATTTTTCCCCCCATTTACAGACACCTACACATTTCGAAACCATTTGGGCTAATGTCACTTTGGGATAAAAATATTTAAAAACAGCATACCTTTAAAATTTCCGAAAGACAATACTGGACATAAAAATGTTTCATTCATTACAAAAATTCGTTAAAGTTTTACAAAGTATGAAATAGACAATAAAACAAGTTTTAAATTCCAAATTCGGGCTTCCAGGTGCCCATGTTCAGGTGGAGGACTATATTATTCAAATTTTGATGACTTTAGTTACCGCTGTTATTTTCACAATGCAAGAAACATATTACATACAATCATGCAGATTTTTCATCATTTAGTTTCTTTAAATATAATGCAGGGCGTTAATATTTGGTGGCAACAATTTGAAACGCGATCCATCGCCTTTAAGCGATTCAACGCAAAATGTCGTTTGGAGTCTAATAGCCCTACTAAGCTAACATCTCTTTGGGCTGATAATTAAAATTTAACCTAATTAAAAAATAACAATCTAAAATTAACGAATTAAAAGAAGAAATTAATATTTAAACTATGCAATATGGTTTTAATATTTGGTTAAAATTAAAATGCGTAATATAACGACCATGAATCGAATTACAATCAGTAACCGACGGAACTTTGTGACGACGTCAGAGCTCATGTGTGCTTACGAACCTATGACATCACAAAAATCACATATCTCTGACGTCACGTACAAAACAAGTAGGAATCAATTTATAGTTCCTAACTTAATAGTACATCGCGATTGATTTGTGGTGACGTCAGAGATCATGTTAACTCCCGTGCCTGGGACGTCACAAAGGCATCACGTGATCTTTGACATGATTTGCTACTTTTTGTGACTTTTCGGTCCTTCTCCTGCTACTTTCGCTCAAAAATTTCTGGTAACACTGCTTCTAGAAATTAAGGATACCCCTACATTTTCAGTTTGTTAATTAATAAAAATTATGATTAAGAAAAATAATTGTAAAATTTGTGTTCTTGGCGTGTAAGGGCACATAATAAAATGGCATAAGCTTTAGAAGGTACATACATTAAAAATATAAACAATAAGTAGTTACCATACAACATAATTTGTTAATTAACTAAAAATTATTTTAATTTATGCTTAATTATCGCGTCTTAAACTCACTGAATATTAAGAAAAAGAATATTAAAACAATGATTAGGCCAAAAAATGCCTTTTTTCTGTGGTTGCTTTCATGAAATTTTTCTGTAGTTTCTTTCATGAAATGACCGTTACAAATGAGCGTGGGTAAATAGGTTGCAAGAAGGAATATGAAGCTGGGTGACTACTGGAGACATGTAAAATTGCGCCCAGTCATACTGGAGACGAAAGGGGTTTTAATCTTGAAAAAAAAATTACGTCTGCTGAAATCAATTTTTTAAATTTCTAAAGAAAAAATAGAACAGTGAAAAAACGGTTATTCACGCTGCTTAGCGATTTTCAGAAACGAAAATGTCAGTTTAGAACTAACTAGTCACAGTTTAGAACCAGAGAAAATTATTACAGAATTTACAAATACAGAGTACTTTTATATACTTAAAATATTTCTGCCCATCTGCCTCTGCTCTCCTCTCGGGTTTATAGACTGTATATGATGCCAGCGTTTATTATTACGCACATTTCCATTTTGATTTAATTTATACATAAATGAATTGTGAAAAGTGAAAAGCAGTTCATAACTTAATCAAATTGCGCAGTGAAAGCAGCAACTGATATATATATACATAATTATAAAACAATTTATTAAAAACAAAATATAAATATGCCTACTATTTTCGCGCATTAAGCTGCTGAAAAATTATCAATAAAGACATAAAGTAAGAAATTTGGAACGAATTTTGCACAGAGACCAAAAATTGAAATTCATAATTAATAAATTTCAAATAATCCTGTAAATGCAATAAAGATTTTAAAAAATGTTAAAACCAAAACTTTTTAAACAAGCAATACACCAATTAAAAAAATTAAAAAACTTTAAAGAAAAAACGAACATAATAGAAGAGGAATTAAATCAACTTCAATGCCACTTCGTCAGGAGAAGAAGAGGCTGTTGAATCAAATATATGTTATATAGACAGTTGATTGCCAGTCGTATCCAAGTTAATAAGACTGTTCGAGAACATTTCCAACAATGTATTGTCTCTACCAAGTTCCTGAATTTGCATAAAAGGTAATTTACACAAAACTAATTTCTCTCAGAGAATGAAAGATCCTTTAAGCAATCAGATATTTCAGGAAATTTTAAGCCATTATTCTTAATGAAAGCGTTGTGAAACTTAAAATCGATTTGAAGTTACAAGCGATATACATTATCACCCGAAAGGCAAACATTTGACAAAATGGTATTTTTTAACGTTGTAAAAGTTCGTGCATTAGATATATTAAATGTGATACACCACGAAAGTGAAAACAAATTATAACCCCTTTATAAGCTATAAGTGTTATAAAAGTAAATCATAAGCTTTATACGTAGAATTTAAATATTTACAGAAATTGACAACAATATCGATTCTATCAGCGATTTCATAGCACATAGATAGACTCTGTATATATACTACATATGATCGGCATTTGATTTGAAAAGTGATACCCCCCTAAAGTAAAAATTCAGAGTAATAGCCCGTCTTGAGCTAACAACATGACATTTTAAAAATTTAGTTAAACAATTTAGTAATATTTTGCGTTCTCTGTCCGTGGTAATGCAATTGTTTTATTACTGATCCTAGTTTCTGATGCATGGTTCATTTTTAATTCCGTATAACGTTCCGTCCTCCTTTCACTAATTTATTTAGGTTATTTATTGTGCGTATAACAAATACTGTAGTTTATTATGAGTAAAAATAATTATAATAGTACATAAAAATTAAACTAGTAAATACAAATAATTGCTATTAATCAATTTTAATTATCAGTTTAGTTATTAATAATTCAAATTGATCATTCTAATGTCCTGCATAAAAATAGTAATTGTATCTCCATTAATATTTTTAATTCAATAAGTATTGTAAATATATTAATGGGTTGTTCAATTTTTCGGTCAACACTTGCAAATCTGTCTTAGGCACTTCCTCTGCATCCATATTTTTTATCTTTTGTACATACCCAACCAGTGTGGTCGTCGTATTTTCTTTGTAGAGGCTGTTGATATCCATGAGCTACAAAACAAGATTTTCTATTTTCTGGTTAATAGCCGTTCAATAGGCTCCTTCATGAATTACTATGAACTTGCGTTTTTAAGAGAAAAAAGATCATTTGAATCACTTTCAGATCACTGGAATGAGTAACAGCTTAATTTGCTGTATTCTGAATCTAAACTGACTAGATAAACAACTAACCCATTATCAAAAAATGAGCTGGAGGGTCTTTTTAAGCAGGGAAATTGGTTTAGTATTCCTCACTGTCATTTCCTGCAGCTCAGGAGAGGGAGCAGGGGGCACCTACAAGAGGATAACTGTGCACTACCAATACACAAATTCCGAGTTGTCCCGCTAGACTGACTTCGGCCTGGCCAGTTACGAAACCGGATGGGATACGGGTTATGAAAATGTTAAAGTTGTAGTGTGTCGCCCAGAGAAGATAGCGGTTAGTGACTTTTAACATATCGAAGGGGTAGGGTTCGAATCCCGGAGTCGGTATGGATGTTTGTAAATGTATAGTGTCTTCGCAGCATGGGAGCACTCTAAATAGATTGCGAATTAAAAGCCTCTCTCGTGTGACCATGAATGCAAGAATAAACTACTTCCTACCTTCATGCGTGTCACTTGTTGGTAGGGGAGAGGAGTGGAAGACTTCCTAATCCCCCGGGTGCTCTCCATCAAAATTGGGAGTGGAAGTAGAAGTCCAACCTCCTTGAGACTCTGGCAACCCTTCTTCCTTGAAATATGGACTCGATAACAAACAAACCTGCAAGTTGTGGTGTACAAATGTAATATATGATATATATATACATATATATAGGTGAGAGCTGAAAGAAAGTTTCATAAACGATCTCATTTATTTTATTGAAGCAATTAACCTGCTAAAGGAAATTTCAGTATGGTGGTTTACTTTGTGCTTTGTGATTTTCTTAGTCAAGCTGACAGAGCTAGTCATGCAGGTCGATAGGAAATCGTGCAGTGATATTACAAGGAACCTTATAAATGCAAAGGTATTCACTTAATGTCATCTCTAATTGGTTTTATTCAGTTAAATTAGTATAAAAATATAAAAAAGCAGTTTTCTTATGAAATTTAGCAAAGTAAAAATGCATCGGTAATGATAATAAAATATCAAGACAGGCACGTATTTAGGTGCAGCATTTTTAATAATATTTTTCCTAAAAGAGACCTTAGTCTCGAATGGGATATTACTCTGGAAACGGTATTTTGCGTGGAGACACTTAAATGTGTTTGAAAGTAATTTTTCAAAAGGATGCCACCAAATATTATTGCTCTGTATTATATTTAAAGAAATTAAATAATGAAGAATATGCGTGATTGTATGTATGTTTCACACACTGCAAAAAAAACAACGGTACCTACAGCCATCCAATTCTGAATAACAAAGTTCCCCACCCGAACATGACACCTGGATGCCGGAATATTTAATTTCGAATTTGTTTTCATATTTTGTAAAACTTTAAAAAAATTTTGATTCACAAATTCAACGATTTCAAAGCGAGCAGTGGCAACACTATACGGAATAAAACATTTTTATCTCTAGCGCGCGAGACTGTCTATCAGAAATTATAAAAATATGCTGCTTTTAAATATTTTGTGAATTTGCTCTTGAATCCAGTTTTATGTGGCTAAGCGCCAAGAACGTAACATTTAATAAATAAAGTAAACAAAAAGATAAAAAAAAAAGTTTTGCAAAGCCATCTTAGTAAGAAAACTGAATAGCGATATGATGAACTGAGAAATGTCAGAAAAAAGCAGAAAAATGTATGGCAACACCTAACGCTGTATTGGAAATTCTAAATGTATACTGCTAATGCTGCTTCTAAAAGTTCTGTTGTTTTTCTCTTAAATTGTATATGGCATAAGCTCGAAGAAAATGATATTCAATAATAAAGCTAAAAAGACAAAAAAAAAAAAAAAAAAAAAAAAAAAAAAAAGTTAGGAGTGTGTGTAACAGCAGACTGGTAGACTTCGAGCTCAGTGAGAGTGTAAAATACCTTAACAACTCCTTCTGGGAAACTGTTAAAACCTTAAACCTTTCAGATTTTTTTTTTAAATTATTATTTTATGCCATAAACACAGAATTAGGTCAGTTCCTTCGCATTGATGTCTTAATATTAGTCTTAATATTACTACATAAAGTCAAAAACTGAAGAGAATCCGCTAAAGAAGTTTCTTACACACACACAAAACAATAAATAAATAAATGAAGCTTCTGTTCGAAAGTGAATAATAGGTAGCATACTACATGGCGTTGCAATCTGAAAGATCCTACATGAGGTCAGAAGGCAACAATTTGGAAACTAGCTATTTGCGAGGTTGCATGGAAAATAAATTCAAGATCTTGTACTTGGGGTATTAGCAGTTGCGTACATGATAAATGCATGTAGAGTAACGTAACGGTCTAAGATTTTGAAAAGCGTCTGCTGAAGATATATCTAACATCAAGCAGCAGCATGACTGGGAAGCAGTAATTCAAATCCTTGCCTTGAGTCATAGCTAGAATATCCAAATTTTCAGTTTTGTATGCATGACGACAACCGTGGTATTTTAACCCAGGTAATTTTCGGGAAGCGAGTTTAGAAATTTTTTTGATGTGTAAATTCGAACCGAAATTCTTGGAAGTAGTTAATTCCTCCAAGATTTATTGCTCTCGTTAACAACTGTACATTCGGTAAATTACTTTAAACTATTCCTCCATAAAGCTGCCGGAAGATCTTTACTTGTTCAGGAAAGAACTCTCTCTGAACTTCCTTGTAACTAACGTTTAACATTTTCTTTACTATTCAAATCTTTCACATGTTACGGTCATGAAAACGAGCAGTTTATTTTTAAAATGCAAGTTTTAATCCTAGAAGGCGCAGAGAGAGACATTCTTTTTTTTTCCGAAGTAAAAGGAAAAATGTGAGCGTCTTATATGAACGCTATATAGAGCTTATATATAGAGGCTTATATAGAGCGCAGCATTCCATATAAGACACTCACATTTTTACGTTCACTTCTTTATTTAATAGATTTTGTAGAAATTAATTTTAATCAAAGTATATAATTATTGTACGAATATCGGTAGGAATATCGATAGTATTGCCTTTATAACGCATCTAAAGATTAAAAAAAAAAAAAAAAATGAAAACTTCAGCTTAAAATAAAAAGGAAATTTATTTTAATTTTGCATCAAAGTAACAATTTACGTGCAGTATATTAAAAAAACACATATATACAAGTATATCAGTGTAATAATATTCATTTTTAAAATTACCATCTTAAATTCTGAAAATTTCCATTGAAACAGAAAAAAAGAAAATAAAGTGTGGAGAAATACAGGTACAGAAAAGTAAAATATTTAAATACACACACGCGTAAATATAAATTAATATGTGTGTGTGGCTGTCATAAGATCATGAACTGAATATAATATACATTGAATTTATTTTAATTTACCAAAATCTGATACATTATTAAGAAAAGTAAAGTAAAGATTTATGGGTTGGAGGGAAAGTTTTGTCGTATTTTAAATAGGCAGGTGATTTTTCTTGTAAATAAAAAAACATCTGGCTAGTGAGTCAGTCGGAATTTTTTTTGTTTTTTTAGCTGCTGTATAATATAAAAGGTGCCCTTTTTTACCGTTCATCATTTGCCTGTGATATTTAAAGTGAAAAATATGTCAGTAGATAAAGTGCATTTACGACACTAAATTTTATATGAATTCCAAAAAAGAAGCAACGCATCGGTTGCTTGTAAAAATTTATGTGCGGTGTTTGGAAAAGATATTGTAAATGTTCGTACTTGTCAAAGATGGTTTAGCAAATTTCGTTCCGGGGATCTGAGCCTCAAAGAAAGTGATCGATCTGGACGACCATTCAACATCAATAATGATGTTTTGAGATCCATGTTGGAAAATAATCCACATTTAACAAGTCGAGAATTTGCAGAAGAGTTGGGCATTCATCATACAACTGTTGGAGATCACATTAAATCTCTTGGGTTTGTGTTAAAGCAAAGTGCTTGGGTTCCACATGAACTAACGGAAAAGAATTTGTCTGATCGTGTAAGAATGTGTTCATCACATCTGATTAGACACAATATGGAGCAGTTTTTGGACAGGCTGGTTACTGGAGATGAAAAGTGGATTCTTTACGAGAATATTAAGAGAAAAGAATCTTATTGCAAACCAGGAACATCATCAGCAACAGTTCCAAAACCAAGTGTCCATCAACGAAAAGTACTGCTTTGTTTGTGGTGGGACAGGAAAGGTCCAGTGTACTACGAGTTGCTGAAACATGGAAAAACCATCAACGCGGATCTGTACTGGATCAGCTGGATAAATTGAATGCAACTATCAAAGAAAAAAGGCCAGCATTAGCGTCCAGAAAAGGAATATTGTTCCACCACGATAATGCTCGCCCGCATACTGCAATGATGACACAACAAAAACTGAATGCGTTAGGATAGGAAGTCCTTAGTCACCCACCGTATTCACCTGACCTTGCACCATCTGATTATTACCTGTTCAGATCTCTGCAAAATTATCTAACAGGAAAAAAATTCAAGTCTTTTTGAAAGTATTTCTAAGGCAGTCGCTGACTATTTTAACTCCAAGGATGAGAACTTCTACAAAACAGGAATTCACAGGTTACCTGAAAGATGGCAACAGGTTGTAACAAATAACGGAGCATATATAATTGATTAATATTAAATACATATTTTTATAAATGAATTCAAATATTTTCTTTAAAATACGACAGAACTTTCCCTCCAACCCAAATTTACCAAAATCTGATACATTATTACGAAAAGTAAAGTAAAGATTTAAGTTATTAGGTTTTTCTGCTAGAGTTGCTGTTATTGCTTTTAAACTGCTCATTTGTAATTAATAAAAAACTGATTAAATTTTAAAGAGAGAGAGAAAAAAAATCTGAAAGCTTTCAAATTTCATATTACGCCCTAACAGGCGTTTTTTTCATTTACATACACTTACACGTTTCGAGGGCATTTGGGCTAATGTTCCTTTGGGCTAAAAACATGTAAAAATAGCCTATCTTTAGAATTTTCGATAGACAGTCTCGCGCACTGGAGATAAAAATGTATTTTTCCGTACATTGTTGCCAGTGCTCGCTTTGAAATCGTTGAATTTGTTAATAAAAAATTCAAATAAAATTAAAGTTTTACAAAATCTTCAATACACAATAAAATATTTAAAAACAGCATATCTTTAAATTTCCGATAGATAGTCCCGCCCTGGAGATAAAATTGTTTTTCTACAGTGTTGCTTTGCTCGCTTTGAAATCATCGAGTTTGTTAACCAAAAATTCGTTAAAGTTCTACAAATTATGAAATACACAGTAAAACAAATTAGAAATTCAAGAACTCGAGCTTCCAGGTGTCCATACTCGGGTGGAGGACTGCGTTATTCAAAATTAGATGGCTGTAGATACCGTTGCTTTCACAATGCGAAAAGCATGCATACATTGATGCAAATCCTTCATTATTTAATACTTTTAAATACAATACAAAGCGATAATATTTGGTGTCAACAATTTGAAAAGTGATTCAGATTTCTTTAGCTCCAAGCATGTTAGTAGCCCAGAAGGGTTACTAATTTCGTTTATTCCGATTCAACACAAAATCCCATTTTGTGACTAATAGCCCTTCCGGGCTGACGCTCCTTTGGACTCATAAATTAAAGTTCTGCTTAGCCACGTGGCAGCAGACTGAGACCGGTTAGGTGTGGAGGCGGCGTTTTGGGCAATGGAAGCGTATTGCTTTTAATTCACTGGGTGCATTAATCAATAACAAACTGGTTAAATTTGAAAGGTAAATTAAATATCATGCTTTGCTAAATGTCAACACTTTAGAAATTGGTCATTGCTTTTACAGCGCATATTTTGTAAATCTATAATAGAATTATTAAGTTTGAAAGGTAAATTAAAGATCTTATTCTTTGTTGAATGACAGCAGGCTGAGAATCCGCTGTGCGTGAAGGTGGTTAAATTTAAAATTAAGATAAATTAAATTTCTTATGTTTTGTGCAGGAGCAATAGTTACCAAGCGTTGCTTCTAGAATTTTTCTATAGATCAGCTTCCAACACATGATAAAACCTGGTTTTTATTTTGCTACCTTAAGATTTTACGCTTTTAAGGAAAATAATATATACCCTTCAAATATGAGAGTAAATTAATATTATGATGAATTTGGCTTTTCTTAATTCAGTTGGGTCTTTTTTAAAACATTACATTTCTCTTAATCTTCTATTACTGGAATCATATACAGCTAATTATAAGTGGAAAAGTACTAACTACAGTTCTCTAAAATATTTATTAGAATTGGTAATAATTTTGTTAATTTTTTTTCATAGCTAATTTCCTCCCATAGATATTTCGAAATCTTATTACTATAATCGCAACAACAATGCTTGTTAATGAGTGTTAGTTAGATTTATCATATTCCCATGAGAGTTCGAAGAGATTTCACGAAGAATCTCACCTAAAAAAATTACTATTTAGCAGCTTGTGATTCTGAACTGAGTTACGCAAAATATGCCTTAGTGATAACTTTTATTATTTAATTATATTACAAAAGTTTGCGATGATTATCAATTAAATGCATCGCAAATTATATTTTATTTGTATTATAAATGATATTAATTACGGTTTTTTTAAAAAATAAATGAATAAATCTGAAAGCTTTTCAGATTTTGTTTTACGCTCAAAGTAGCGTTTTTTAACGCTTTGTGTATTACCTTCATTTATTAAACATCATGTTCTTCGCACTTACCATAAAATTCAATTCAACAGCAATATCACAAAATAATTTTAAAAAAGCATATCTTTAGAATTTCCGATGCACAGCCTCGCACACTGGAGATAAAAATGATTTTTTTAGTCCAAAGGGGCTTTGTCCCTTTGCAATTTTGCGTTGAATCACTCAGAATGTCCGTTTCACTTTTCAAATTGTTGCCACCAAATATTATCATCCTAATATCATCATTGAAGAAATTAAATAATGAAGAATCTGCATAAATGTTTCTCGCATTGGGACAAAACGACGTTACCTAGAGCCATCAGATTTTGAATAAACTAATCAATTCTACTGCGAATATGGGCATCTGGAAGTCCGAATTTGAAAATTGGAATTTGTTTTATTATCGATTCATATTTTGTAAAGCTTTAACGAATTTTTGATTAACAATCTCAAAGATTTCACAGCGAGAAATGGCAACGTTGTACAGAAAAACATTTTTATCGGTTTAAGTACAAAGAACATGATATTTAATAAATAAAGGTAACACACAAAATGTTAAAAAAAAAAAAAAAGTAAAAAAACGCCCCTTTGAACGTAATTTAAAATCTGAAACCTTTCATTCTTTTTTTTTGTTTGTTTGTTGCCATTGCTAGCTTTGAAATTGTTGAGCTTCTTAATCAAAAACTCATAAATGCTTTCAGAATATAAATTAGATAAAAAAAATTCCAAATTTGGGCTTTCAATTGCCCATATTCCAGTGGAGACATACATTTTTCAAAATTGAATGGCTCTAGGTACCGATGTTTTATCACAATGCGAGAAACATACATTTATGCAGATTCTTCCTTATTTAATTTCTTTAAATATAATACAGGGC